>PVJO010007258.1:0-59941 GCA_004026905.1 Hystrix cristata
AAAACAAAACAAAAAAACCCAGCTAAAGTTGAAGGGGGATGGGATGGATGAAGACGGATACAATATTGAGGGCTGCTGTTTCATAAAAGTCTTGTAATATTATTTGTTATTACAAAGACTACGTATACTTATTATTGTACTGATAAAAAACGAAAATTGAAACTTAAACTTTAAATTCTAAAACTGGCCTACTGTTCAGCTTAAGAGTTACTTTTTTACCTATTCAATTTCCCAATCTCTTAAACTGCCTTCCTGCCTCACTGCAATGCCTCTCAAATGGATCTATCAGAAATGCAAAGCTGACCATATCACTAACCTCATAAAACCTCACAATGGTTCCCCATTGTCTACAATATTAAGTCTAAATTTCATAAAATGGCATATAGAACACCACATGATTTGGCCTGTTTACCTCTACAGCCTCAGCTTTTATACTTTACCAGTTAACACCCAACTCCTTGTTCCCTGGACATACAAACTTCCTTTTTTGTAGCTCTATGCCTTCACTCATGCTGTTATTCGGCCCAGAATCCATGAGAATTACTTAATTGACAATTCTATGAGAAAAGCTTCAGTGACCTCCCAGGCAGGATTAGGTATCCTCCTCTGTGGTGCCATGGTTCTCTATTCATATTTTGTTGCTATTAAAACTGTTGTCACTCTTAAATGTCCCTCTCACCAGATAAGATGAACAAGAAACGGGTCTTACTACTTTTTGTATTCCTGGTGCCTAAAATACAGTGCCTGGCACACAGCACATACTCAGATGTTCTCCATTTGGTTACTAAAGAGCATCAGAGACAGTCCATTTACAATAATATACACAAGGCATAGTCACAGTCATGGCATTTACTGAAGTGTTGCCAGTTTCTATTTTGTACACATAAGGTAGACCTACATAACACATCTCTTCAAAGACCAACTGCTCCAAACACAGGCTAGATAAAATGCTTGACAGGGACGTTGTCACATGCAATAACGAACTCAACAGATGATTCTACTATATGACATTTAAAGATCCTTCCTACATGGAAATCATATATATTTTATTATTAAAACAAATGTCTTGAAGAGTCTAATGCATAAGATACTATTAAATGTCTTTTATGGACTTTCAACGAACTAACAATTTCTTACTTACTGGCATTTGCAGCTTCTCGAATTTCCTTCAGTATTTCAGCCTCCATGGCCGGGTTATTGCAGATATCAACCCAAGTTCCTTCTACCCCCTTCTGTTGTGCCAAAAGTGTCAACCTTTTCTGATTAGGAACCACAAAACTGATCACATAGGACTGGTCACTAAAACATTAGAAAATAAAACAGATATTAATATACTGAGCCAAATGTTTCATAAGTTTTTCATTGAACAGCATATGACAGATAATTCCAAAAACAAATTTTTCTTATTTGTTAAAGCTGTGTTATGAAATAAGAAAAGTCATATCCCTGGCATAAAAACAGACAAATATACCAATGGACTAGAAAAGATAGCCCAGAAATAAACTCAACTAATCTTCAACAAAGTTATTAACACCATTTAGTGGTGAAAGGGCAATTTCTTCAACAAATGGAGTTACAAAAATTGGATCTCCACATGCAAACATGAAGGTGGACCTCTACAATATGTACAAAAACAAACTCAAAATGAATAAAATACCGAAACACTTATAATGTTCCTAGAAGAAAACATACAGAAAATATTTCATCACAATGGATTTGGCAATTTGTCTTAGATATGACAGCAAAAGAGCAGGCAAAAAAAAAAGTAAAAATTGATAAATGGAAGTACAATAAAATTAAAAACATCTGAATCACTTCTTGGCCTTTTGGCTAAGATCAAGTGTACTGTTTTTTGGGTTTTTTTTTTTTGGTGCTGGGGATCAAACTCGGGTCCTTGTGCTTGCAAGGCAAGCACTTTAACCACTGAGCTAAATCCCCAGCCCCAAGATCAAGTGTAGAATTAAAAACATCTGCATTTCAAAAACCACAAAAAGTTGAGTGAAAATTGCAATGTACTGCTATGGGAGAAAAGATCTACAAAGCATGTATCTGACAAAAGGTTACAGAATAGATGAAGAGCCACAACTCAAGAACGAAAACCCCAAATAGCTCAGTTTAAAATCCAGGCAAAGAAGGCAGGCATGGTGGTACACTCCTGTAATCCCAACACTCTGCGAAGCTAAGACAGGAAGATTATAAGTTCCAGCCCAGCCTTGGCAACTTAGTGAGACTCTGTCTTAAAATAAAAAAGGGCTAAGGATGAAGCTCAGTGTGCAGGCCCTGGGTTCAATCCCCAGTACTGCCAAAAAAAGGCAAAAAGGGTAAAAATGTGAAGAGACATTCCTCCAGGGATGACATACAAATAGCCAACAATCATACGAATGATGCTCAACAGCACAAAATACAAATCAAAACCACAATGAGAGACTCTCTCATACCCATTAGGATGACTAATGCCTTCAAAAAACATAAGCAAATGTTGGTGAGGGCGAAGAAATGAGAACACCTGGGCACTGTCTGTAGAAGTGTAAAAATGGTGCTGCCACTAGGGAAGACAGTATGACAGCTCCTCGACAAATGAAAAACAGAACTACCACAGGATTCAGCAATTCCACATCTGGAGATCTATCCAAAAGAACTGGAAGCAGGATCTCAAAGGGATATTTGCATACTCACGTTCATAACAGCACTGTTCCCAAAAGTCAAGAGGTACAAGCTATCCCTAGTGTCCACTGACAGATAAATGGATAAACACAGTGTGGTGTATAAGTACTGGTATATTAGTCTTTAAAAGGAAGGAAATTCTCATGCATGCTACAACATGGACGAACCTGAAGGACATTATGCATGCTAAGTGGAATAAGCCAATCACAAAAAGACAAATACTGTATGCTTCTTCTTATACGAGAAGATACCTAGAGTAAATTCATAGAAACAGAAAGTAGAATGTTGATTCCCAGTGGCTGAGCGAAGGAGTAAATGCAGAGTTGTTTAATAGGTATAGAGTTTTAGTTCTCTATAATTTTCCAAACCTAAAGAAATTTCTAAGAAAAGTTTGATGGTACCCTTATGATTACATATAATCAAATTTGTTTCTAATTTTCCTCTTACTATAAGTATATGAAATATTTTGAAAGTTACCTTTTGGCAAAAGCACAGATGTTGTCAATAAGTGGACAGTTCTTCAGTGCTGCTTCTACTTTCCCAAGAGACACATATTCTCCTGCTTGTAACTTCACCAGATCTTTCTTACGATCTGTAGTCAGGAAAAATGGTGAAGTTACTCACAGTGTGTTTCATGAATGTATATAGAAATCTGATTTTCTTTGCATTTCATTGTTTTAATCCTTATTTACAAAGATACTTCTTTTAGAATCTTGTTTTATATAATGCTTGTTTATACATATCAGTTACAAAGAAAATGCCCAGTTAAACAGTTAAACTAGTACTGGCTAAACGTTATATCCTATACTCAAAGCTTTAACATCTTATCTAATATTAAATAATACAATGAAATTAATAGAAAAAAACAAGAGTTTGGAGCATTAGACTTGAATGGTAATTCTGCACGCTACTAGCTATGTGATCCTCGGCATGTCAGTTAACCTCTCTCACTCACACTATTATCAGGGAAAATGATGCCCAGCTCATACAATCTGCCACATACAGCGTGTTCAACAAATCTTAATTTCCATTTTTCCATGTTTGATATTGCCTTTTAAAAATGGTCCTTTAAGAAAATGGTAGAATGAAAGCTGGGCATGGTGGTACACACCTGTAATCCCAGCACTTTGGGAGGCTGAGGCAGGAAGAACTCAAGTTTGAGTCCCGCCTGGGCCACTCAGTGAGACGCTCTCTCAAAATAAAAATAAAAAAGTGCAAAGGTCCTGGAATCAATCCCCAGTACCATGGAACAAACAAAACAAAACAAAACAAAAACACAAAAAGAAAGAATGCAAGTAAGAATGCTGGCACAGGACAGCCCAGATTGAGTGGCAACCTTCATATGGGTCATGATTTGCCCAGCCATAGCCCAACAGCCCACGCTATAGGCAACACCTTTGATTTCACGCAACTAAGAATCAAGGAGAAAAAAAGGTTATTGGTTCTCGATTGCACCACATTTCCCCAGAAATTCTACAGCAGATCAAAGGTCTAGATAAAGAATCAATTTCCCTGGAAACCACCAACTACATTCAGGTCAGGCATTGTGAAGTCTGGCAATACCTTAAAATGGGGCACTAATGCTATTAACTCTATGGCTTGAAAAGGACCTGCCTAGGACCCTGCAGAGGGGTCTTTATCAGTGAGTCAATGTTTAACTATAGCTTGATTAAAGTGAACAGAATATTTCATTTGGAGTCACCTTTGGAGTTGATGTTTGAATGCAGAGGTCTACCTCAGTAAGCTAAGAGCAATGCCGAAGCAACTGATATTCGCAGAACAGACTGGTGCTAAGGATAGCTTTATTTTCTAAGGTTCAGGGCTAGTTTAAGCCATTTAAATGCCAACAGGGGAAAAAAAATGAACCCCTGCTATCCCTTGGTGAGGAGGTAAGGGAAGGGAAGGCCTAGAATAGAGTATGTTACAGTAAATAGTTACATAGAACCACACGTAGTTGATAAATAAAAAAGATCTCTTCTAAAGTACTTTTTGTTTTTTCATTAACCAATCTGTTTTACTGCCCCTTTTCCCTGCCCCTCAATACTACTGCTACTATTGCTACTACTTACTAAAGTTCAGGGACTTCTCTGAATTATTTATATTTATATATCAATTAATTTAATGCTAATAGCTGCCCTATGAGGTTGGTATTATTGTCCCTATTTTATAGATGGAGAAGTTCAGGCATAAATTAAATAACTTGCCTAAAATTTGAACCAATGGAATCATTAACCCTTCTGCTGCTCTGACCAATATTACCTTTCACATATGCTGAAATAACAAAAACTAAAGAAAACTACATAAAAGAGAAGACGCTGACCTATAATCTGTAAACATCCATCAGGATGGAATTCTCCAATATCGCCAGTACAAAACCACCTTTGTCCATTTTCATCCACAGAATAATCCTCTGCTGTTTTCTCTTCATTTTTAAAATATCCCATGGAGATATTCTGCCCACCAATTACGATTTCACCTCTGGGGTTTGGCTTATCGTGAACTGTATAACCACCTGGAAATCATAAAAGCAAATCAGCTATTGTTCTGAAACAAAATTTACCTTCGTTAATTCTTAAAGCTCCTTTGTTAATATCTTCCTGCTGATCAAATTTGGTAGCATTTTTATGAGAGAATATTATTAGCTTATATTTAATCAGTTTTACATGAGGATAATTAGCGACTATGATGTCAGGAGCATCACGGAAGGCTCAAAAACAGTCACTATCAACAACCACCCACCCAAATCTTCCCATGACATAAAACTTCCCACTTAGAAAGGCTAAGGGCTCATAGAGCTTGGGGATCATAGAGCTCTGTCAAAATAAAATCACTCCAATAAGATTAATACTTAAAGCTATTGTAAGTAAATTACTAATATGTTGCTATCAATGCATTTCAAGGTTTTTCTAAGGAGATTTCAACCAAAGAGAACAGGTAGTGAGCACCTAAGAAAAGTAACACCATTAAGTGAGAGGGAAAGGGAAGCTATGGGAAACAGGAAAAATTTTATTAAATTTGCCTGTGTCCAGTCATGACTTTAAAAATAAAGACACAAAAAGAACTGACAAAACTCGTTGTGACAAAACTCATTTTACACAAGACATTAAGTTCATTCCTATTGTCTGATGCCAAGAATTCTTTGTAGCAAGGAAAACTCAAAATACATGTCCAAAAGGAAATCTGCTCTGCAAACATGTCATCAAAGCACACACCAAGGATTCAGAAAAGAAAATTAAAGGCAAAGTTTCCCTTATCAAATTTTACTTTACACATTTGTCTGATTTTAGTGTCTAACCAATAACCCCTCCAATAAAAACATTTTGATGCTGATGCTCAATACACATATACACATACTACCTATATTTTCTTCAGATTCTTATTGCAAATTTGGAATGACATCACCCTGGAATAAAAGACGACTTAGTCCCAAAGTGTAAAACTATTGGGATGCACTTGGCTAACACTAATTCAAGACCAGCCTGTGCAACATACCAAGATTCTGTCAATTAAAAAAAAAAATGGATTTTTAAAAAGAAATAGCTGTTTCCTTATAGATATCCAACAATACTTCACATTTTAAGAAATTCATACAGGGAAAACATTTTTAGAAACTTGAAGTTCATGTTAGATTAAGCTCATTCATTTTCCTGGGGTTTGGCCAACCTAATGGAAGCATCAACTATCATTCCTTTAAACTTCAGTCCATGGCTCCATCCCCCCAAAATTTCCTTTTTTAAAAGTTCAAGGTTTTAAATTATTCTTTATCTGGCATGACTAAGCTGTTAATAATTTGTTTATTTAATAATCTACTTTAGTGTCATTAATGTACATTTGGTGTCTTTCATTATGTTTGTCATAAAAAGTCTGGTTCACTTTTGCCGCCAGCACATTTTGTAGGAAAGATTATCACCAACCTTTGTAGTGTGGGTTTCCTCCAAGTGGCTTGCCTCTGCAGGAACATGTAAAACTTCAACTACAGAACTAGCTGCACTGGTGAGTCTCGACTACGAAAATCTTTTCAGGGGTCAAGATCTAAGATGTTGGTATAGTATATGTATGTATATAATCAATCACTCTAGCTCCTAAAAATTTGGAATTTCTTTCTGAGTCCCAAATCCTCACTAACAAAGTTAGGCTTCAAAGGATCCTCACCTTCTCTAAACACAGGGAAAGCCCCACTAAGAATGTTTTTCTACTTTACCCTCAAGTATCCCTAAGTTGGAAAGCACCTGGCCTAGAATCTAGAGATTTTTCTTTTCCTCTTGGAAGCTGAAAGGTATTATTAAGAAAAAAGAAAGCACAGACAACTGTGAAGAATCACTTGCTACAGCAGACAACCTAATATTTGAAACAAGTAAGTCTTGAGGCTCATAGTGACTATTCTGTGAACCTGGAATCACCAGAGCTTGTCATGAAATTCTTACCTTCCTGCCAGTCTTTCAGTTTAATTTCACAGCAAATAAGAGGAGCTCCAACTCTGCCAGTAGTATAGTCAGTAACTATGAGATAAAAAGCAACGGAGATATTAGCATGCTACATTTCAGATGTGCACACAGAGATGCCAGAAACACTGAATTTAGAGCCAGAGTTTGAAAGAAAAGAAGAGGCTGTAGTGTAGTGGAAGAAGTGGAAAGTGTAACCATTTTCCAGTATCTCGACTCCATTTCAACATGCATTTTTGCTCTTCAGGGTTATACTTTAGATAATCCAGTATAAAAAATTTTTGTTAGAAGAGGGGGCCTGGCTCTACCATCACCTAAGATTTTCATGAGAGATATTTTGATGAGAATTCCTCTATCAAGTGATAGAGTATCACTTACTGGCTGTGTAACTTGGACAAGTCACTGAACTTCTCTAAGCCTATATTTCTTCTTCTACTAAAACAAGATAGTAAGAGAAAGTTCATATAGGGATATATTATGAGGATTAAATGAGATGATATGTGATTAACACTTCTTAGACCAAAGTAAGTATTCAATGAATGGTGGCTGATGCTATGAAACACCATGATGATGATATTATTCCTTCACATTTTCTGATTACTGTTAGCAATAATCACAGATAAATAGCTTATTAAATATCTAGCACTGTGTTATAAACTGTGACGAAAACACACATCCCTCAGTGACCTAGGTAGTTTTACCTAGGAAGAAATGCATGTGAAATAATTTGGAGAACTTCTAAATACAAAACTGCACGGTACTAATGGCGATTACAGTAGCATCTTGGAGACTAAAAGTATCAATATAAAATGAAATCTTTGGGAAAGATTACTTTAGGATGTCTTGAGAAAGCATGACTATGACCAGTTTACAAAAAGGGCACCCCAAGAGCAGGGGACAGAAACTACAGAGAGGTGAGATCAAAATTCCCCAAAGAAGGAAGACACAACTGGCTTGTCAGGATGGAAAACCCAGGTATGTATGTAGGTGAGAAATAATGATGGATAGCTGCAATGGTGCCAGATTAAAGACATCCTGAAAGCTAGGCAGAGGTGCTATTTTATATAGCATCTGTCAAGCTGTGGGTTAGGTAGATGTGTCTAACAAAAGGACACAGGATAGATTTGATATAATGTAGGCACAGATGTTGAAAGGCTGTCGCCTCAGAGTAGTTGAAGCAGTAAGAGGTTGGGTGACAAAATTAGCGTGGAAAAGAAAGAGCAACCTAATAACGGAATGGGAAGATCTGATGAAAGTTGAAGATATGAAAAAGTAAACATCTGAAGACTTCAAAACCAATACCCTTAATGACACTAAGGATGGTGATGCTATTGACACAAACAAGTAATTAGGCAATAGGGAGATAGTCTGTTAAAAAGGCATTGATTTTGGGCAAAATGAATTTAAAGCAATAATGAGATCATTAAAAAATTTGTATACCCCAGTGTTTCTCAATCTGGGATGATTTTGTTTCCCAGAAGACATGTGCCAATGTTTAGAGAAGTGTTTTATTATCACAGCTAGGGTGAGCAAGTTACTACTAGTGTCTGACTGCTAAACATCCTTCAATGCAGAAAGGAGCATGCAACAACAAAGAATTATTTTGTTCAAAATGTAAAGAGTGTCAAGGTGGAGAAATCCTGCCTGAGGGTGTTGAAAAATAAACAGAAGAGAAAGCAAAGAAGTCATAATAGGAATGTACATTCAAGAGGGGCATAAAAATGATACTTCATTCCAAGAGTACAATTCTCTGAAGAAGTCAGTATTTACAGAAAGGTGAAAGAACCAGGGTGATAGAATTTTAAGGACTAGGAATGTGGCATAAATATTTACAAGGCTTAAAAATAAAAGGTACAGCTGGGGATTTAGCTCAGTGATTAGAGTGCTTGCCTTGCAAGCACAAGGGCCTGAGTTTGATCCCCAGCACCACAAAAAAAAAAATAAAATAAAAGGTACACATGATGCTCTTAACTAAGTATTCATAAAACAAACTATATAGGTTTGCATTGAATTTGATATCACTTAAGAGGCACTTATAAAGAAATCATGATTTAACCCAAGCTGGGTGTGGTGGTGGCACATGCTTGTAATTCCAACTACTTGCAAGGCTGAGGCAGGATTACTAGTTCAAGGCCAACCTCAGTCACTTTAGTGAGATTATCTCAAAAAATAAATAAATAAAAAGGATTGGGGATGTGGCTCAGTGCTGCTGAGTTCATTGCAAAAAGAAAAATGGAAGAGAGGAGAGGGGAAAGAAAGAGAAATCATGGCTTCCAAAGATAACGCAAATGCATGTCATTAGAAACAGCTAAAACAAAATTATGTGCCACATTCCCAGTGCTTACCTTCAGTAACCGTCCCAGCACCACATGATTCTGTCAGCCCATAGCCCTGGCCAATGGGACAGCAGAAGCAGACATTCATGAACCGGTGCGTTTGAGGAGACAGCGGGGCCCCGCCAGACAGCATCATGCGGACGTTCCCTCCAAGCAGCGCTTTGACTTTTTTAAACAGTAACCTTGATGAGAGGGGAAACAAGTGATTTAACATGTGCATATTTTATCCTTGATGACACATTAATTTATAAAACTCCGGGAAAGGTTTTTCAACTTCAGTTGAACCTAACAATTTTAGAATCATGGTGGTAATGTGAGGTTAACAAAGCCAAGGCTAGTAACACTTTGAAAAAATGTCAGAAAAACTGAAAACAAAACAAAACAAAAAAATGTAGTATTAGGAAACTGCTCTGACACATGGTAAATGAAAGTAAATGATCTTCTCAAAGGAAAAAACTTCAGTTATCTTTGGAACTTTTAGTCACCATCTTATCTTCCTTCTAATGAAAAATAATTTCTCATTCCTACCCACACCCCAGGACCACATTTAAAATAACTGTTATATTCATATATTTACTGTACTTTTTTATAAATACAGTAAATTGGAAAAGTTCATGCAGAATAAATCTCGGGAGATCATCCTTAAATTAGATCTGATACTTTTAAAATTCAAGTGTCTTGATCTAAAAGTTTATTCTAGTTTATCTTCATGACACTGAATTTTATAATTAAATTGTAAATATTTGATGATTAAAATTTGTTCAGAGTTCAAGGTCCTCTGCTTGCTGTATAAACAATGAGACTTAGAATAAAAAAGAAATTCAGCCTTATGATTAGGATGGTAATATTAAAACTAAATTTAACTTCTCATTTACTTATTCATCTTCCAGATTTACAAATATGAAAATAATTTACAGGCACTATGGGTAAGTACCCATAGTCTCGGCTGTTCTGGGAGGCTGAGGCAGGAAAATCGCTTGAGCCCAGGAGTTCTATGCCAGCCTGGACAACATGGTAAAACTCTGTCTCAAAAATAAATAAATAACAAAAGCCTCAAACCACAGGGCCTATAAGATGTACTTACAGATTGCAAAGAGGTGCATCATATCCCTTTTTGATCTGTTCCAATTTGTAATCATACCCTATCTTAAACAGAGTTTTCTGAATATAATTCATTTCTTGAACTTTGCTCATAACATTCTTATAAATTCTATCCATGATTTCCTAAAAAGTAAACAAAATATTCAATAATCTGAAAAGAATTACATCAACACTGAGATAGTCTTTAATTGGAGATAATCATTCACAATGTATTAGGTAGACGTTTCTAGGATAATGGACAGACTCACTCCTTTCACTAGAGAATTAACTTCATTGATTTTACTTGTTCACTACTTCAAGAAGACTAAGGATAATACATATATTAAAGTAACACATTATACCCCATAAGTATATACAATTATTTGTCTATCAAAAGTAAAATAAAATTTAAAAACTAAGGACAAGTGGAGGGGTTTCTTTAGTTCTACACACTAAGTTTATCTAAATTTTTAAGAAATGTTAACAAGAGTATACAAAATTTATTCAGATCCCACAAAAAATTTTTCTCGAAAATTCTCTTCTTTCAAATAAATTCACTTATTCTTAGTACTGAAATGCCCAACTACACTGAATCTAATCCTGATAATTTTCTCTTTATTAATATGACCTTGTAACTGTCTTACACAGAGCAAACAGTGTTATTGTTACTTAAAAATCCATGTGCTTGCAATTTAGACATTTCTATTCCCCTTTCATGGGACCAAAGATAACAAGAAAGAGCAGAATTCTTGCTCACAACTACTTGGAAATATAGATAGGATAAGGTTTGGGACATACTGAATTCTAGACTAGTACAACACAACAAGCAAACAGTTTAATCACTAAATGATACTTTACTGAAATTACTTAGTACAGATGAACAAGAACTGTCACATAAACCACACCTGTTTGTAAATAAATGGTTCTAAATATTTAAAGAATGAATCATCAATGTAAATAAGGTTGTATTATATATAATGAATAACTTTATGGGTGGTTCTTTCAATATTAGAAAAGAACCATTCACAGATGAATTCAGCAGAACCACCCTTTAAAAGAGAGTGTAAGTTTTTTTCTCATTTCCATAAAAGGAATCACAATTATATAAGTAAAATATTTCTCTCAATCCACAACTGAGAAATTCCAATATTTTCCCAGAGGGACACTAACATCCTACAACCACCCCTCTTAAAAAGAATATGGGATCCTAAAACACACACAAAAACAGGTGTATGGGAGAAAGGCAGATGAGTGAGATCCACTTCCATGCTTTTTCCAACACTAGATATTAAACACAGGCATGGAAAGGCCTCAGTGAGTAAGGAATACAATAAAGCTGCAACAAGTTGGCAAGATTTATGGTCAGCTCGTCAAATTATCCTTTATTTCAAGCTAGCATTACAAGGTGTTCAATTGAGTCACTGCTTATAAGTAGTGATTTATTCTGAATTCTCACACTGTGAGTATTAATAGTATTAAATTGATTTTTTATTCTCACCCAGGAAAGAAATGAACTCAAAATAGGATCTATCAAGAACAATTCTAAATAAAGAGGTTCTTTTAAAAAAAAGTCAGGTGGGGGAATTAGGGGAGAGGAAGGAGATGAAAAAAGTAAGATGAGTTATGAACATGTACCAACTCCCTGCAAAGAATGTAAACTTCCTGCACTGCAAACATATACTAATTTTAAAAAGATAAGAGAAAAATGGTCTATTTGTAGAGAAGGAGGAGGAGCTAAAGGAACCAAAAAGATCTGGTGAAGCACCAATGGACTAGCAACACAGAAGACCATTTGCAACGAAGAAATAAAAGGAAGAAAGTATCACTGGAAGCTGGATAAGGACTGTAGCCATGGTAAAGACCCGGTTAGAGCTAACAGGAAAGAGCCTATCCAATTGGTGACTGACAAGTGCCAAACCCATAGCCCAGTAGGGAAGGAAGGCAGATAATAAGTATGCAGACCTCTCTCTAGCTTCCTACCCTCTGATCTTTCATGAGTGCCTCCAATCAGCTGAACCCAAGTAGAAATTACTAGGCAAGGAATCCTTGTATTTCAGCTACTGAAGTTAGTTTCCCAAGGTGCAAAGTAGGGCAGGGAAGAATGAACAACGGGTGATACGGAGGAAAAACAGCCTATCTGCTAACGCCTGCTTATTCTTTAGGCCTAAGATCAGAGATTACATTCTTGCCATCTTGGTCCATCCTGCTTCCTACATTCTCGGATGAGCTTTACCAGGGAGTCCTGTGCTTTGGGTAAGAAAGCCAATATATTTTTCTCCAAAATTAAAACATAAAACATTCCTAAATAGATAGTCAAAGTGGTTAAGAAGACTTCGATACCAGACTGGCAGAATTCAAGCTTTGATTCTACCACCCATAAACTGTATGACTGGACAAGTTTTTTTCTGTGTAGGGAAAGATGGGGCTAAGAGGGGCAACCCAGCAGAGTGCTGAAGAGGATTAGCCTGGAACGCAGTTAGCACCATGCTAGCTATTCTTAGCATCACTTCATGATGAGTTTAGTCAGAAGCCTCTCTTTTCAGTTTGAAAATTTGCTGAATTCTATGGTTCTTCTAAGTAAAAAGGTAAAGACTTCTCTGGCTTATTCTAATTCTTTGTGTATTGGTAATTTTGTAATTAGAAGCAAATAAAAAAAGCCATTAAAAAAACCCCCATAAAATATCTTCCATCTGTAATGAATGCTTAAAAAAACTTGGACTGACATATTACTATCTAATCTCAGACCTTCCATGTACAGAAGAAATTCTGTGAAAGATAATGAGATAAGATTTTAAAGCCTGGTCATAAGACAAGCAGTAGAAATACATGTCTCCCTGGGGTTTCCGAAGTATCACAGTGCTAGAACATATTTGATTATACAAATTTGAAACACTGCAGTAAATGTTTCAAAATTCATTACTACAAGGCTATAAATGTAAGATCTCTTTTGCATGTGTGCTACTGGGGACTGAATCCAGGGCCTTGAACATGCTAAGCAAGTGCTCGACCACTGAGCTACATCCACGGCCCCAAATCTTGTTTTTCACTGCCCCCCCCAGTAATTCACACAAGGATTTGAATATGAAAAATTTAACTTTGTTTAACTTGGGAAGCTCTCTCAAAAGGACAGTTTTCTTCAGTCATAAGAAGGTCATGGTGCCTTTTATCCCAGACTCAGCTCTGTCACTAACTGGCTTCATAACCTTGGAAATGGTGCTTCAACTCTATAGGAGGCCTAGGATTTCCTGTTTTGTTTTGTTTCTTTTAATTAAGAGATTAGGGGTTGGAGATTTAGCTCAGTGGTACAGCGCTTGCCAAAGATCCAGAGTTCGATACGCAGCACCTCCCCCCAAAAAATAAATAAAATTAAGAGATTAAACAAGATGATCTTTGGACTCCTTGGAATATATTCTACCTTTAAATATTATGATCAAGTCTCATACTAGATAATTTGAATGAGGTCCTTTTTATCACCTAATTTTTGAGTATCACCAAACACTTACAGAAATATACTTCTGAAGTTTCCCATTTCATCTTTCCCAATATAGATAAGATTTTAAGGAAGACATTTGCTTTGATTTCAACAAAGTAAAATTATTTTAAAATGTACACGTATATCTAAGAGTATTACCTTTTAAAAAGTCAAAGTCCAAGCAAGAAATTCTAAATGCAACCCTCTTGTATCCATATTCATATTTTGTACTCACCGGAACAGCAGCCATTAGTGTAGGTTTCAGTACAGTACAGTCTCCTTTGCTTCCCTTTTTAATTTTGCTGGACTACATTAAAGAAAAAGTAAATACGATTAAGGAAATCAACCTTGGAAAAATGTTATAACTATTAATAACAAAGACAGAAGTTACACACGGAATTCAATGTATTGCTCTGTGAGATATCTGTTACAACTATCACAATTTAGAAGCCCACAGCCTAAGTGCTTTAGTGCTATAGCCTATAGGTTACAGCTTCTAGCAAGTCTCAGCCTTCCTCAGAGAAGAAACTGACCAGGATGACAAGAGAATGGAATATTTTAGTTAATCAAAGATTCTTATTAATAACATATCATCAAATATAGCCCACACTGAATTTCCAAAATACGTACACTTTTGTACAGACTTCATTTTCAGAAAAAAGTTCATTAAAACAGACTTAATACTAAAACAAATTAAAATCATCATATCACAGTGATATATGCACAATCATGTTTATAGCAACACAATTTGTAATAGCTAAGTCTTGGAAACAACCTAAATGCCCAACAACCAATGAATGGCTAAAGAAGATGTGGTATTTCTACACAATGGAGTACTACTCTGTCATAAAAAAGGATAAACTAGGGACATTTATAGGTAAATGGATGTACCTTGAGAACATACTCTTAAGTGAAATAAATCTGACACTCATGAGTATACATCGAATTGTTTCTCTGATGTGAGAAACCATAAGTGTAAATAAGGACAAAGAGGTGTAGTAGATATTATATAAAAGGAAGACAATATTCAAAAGAGAGGAGAACTAGAAAGGGAGAAGGGGGAAAAAGGAAGGGAAAAAGGAAAGGGGAAAGGGAAATACAGAAAAATATAAATAAACCTGCTGTAAATAGGGAAGGGGGTCACAGAAGGGAGGGGTAGGGAAGAGGGGGGGAAAACCAAGATACATCATGTACAGGTACAAAATAACCAGGATGAATGTGATCACTATGTATACAATATACCAATACATGCTCTTGGTAAAAAATAAAATTAAAAAAAATACTAAAACCAAAGTGAAGATCATTTTAACTTTCTTTGATTAATCAATAGCCAAAGACATATCTCAAAGTTACCACTATAAGCATCAGACAGAAATTCTATTTGATAACATTCCAGTTGGTAGCACAGGGAGCACAGTCAGTGGCCAGGTAAGGATATGCATGCGCACGCGCACGCACACACATGCACACATGTATATATACATTTCTTCCTTCTTTTTCTATCTCTATCTCTATTTCTTTCACACATACACACTATGTATCTGGGATTTCAAATGTCCAATCAGTATGTAGAAAAATTAAAGTCAGCAGGTATAGTGGTGCATACCTGCAATCCGAGCTACTCAGGAAACTGAGGCGGGAGGATCAAGAGTTCAAAGCCAGCCTGGCCCACTTAGCGAGACCATGTCTCGAAAGTTTTTTTTAATAAAACACCTGAAATAAAGTACTTTCATCTACTTTAAGTAGAATTTAGAATCTCCTGTGATGCAGTTAATTCATCTGTAAATTTAGATGTACCAAGGGCTAGCCAGGGTACAGGGAAGAAGAAAGCCAGCTTAAGAAGCAGTGCGACTCGCAAGAACCACCAGCGTGGCTACATAGAAGGTTCTGCTGGCAGAACTAAATTGTTCATTTCCTACTTTTCTTTAATATACATAAAGGAGATAAAATAACTCCTTGTGTTTTATTTCTGTGCAAGTGTGTACCCATTTGTTAGAGGAGTCTTACACACATTCACACCACCTGTAGGGGTACTCTGATGGAGGGGTGCTCCACAGAGAGAAAATGGGCGCTTAAGTCCTGCAAGAGCTACTGCCTGTGTTCTACTGACCAGCTTTTACTCTAGAGAGCAGTTCCAGGGTAGCAGAAGCCACAAAGAGAACTTCCTTGTATTATTATTCTTAGTAGTACAGGTTAACAGTCCGTTATTTGAAATACTTAGAACCAAAAGTGTTTCAGATTTTGGATTTTTTCAGGCTTTGGAATACTTGTATATACACAGTGAGTTATCTCTGGATGGGACCCAAGTATAAACATGAAATTCATTTAGGTCTCATACACACCTTATATACACTGCCTGAAGGTCATTTTATATGGTACTTTTAGCGCTCCTGTGTTCTGACTACAATTCATCACATAAGGCCAGGTGTGGAAATTTTCCACTTGTGGCATCTCAGCAATTTTTAATAAGCTTTGAACTTTGGGGCATTTGGGTTTCCAGATTTTTGGATAAGGGATGTTCAACATGTATTATTAGTTCTTTTGTTTTATATGGCCACAGAAACCCTGGTTATGAAAACATGCTATCATCTGCTAGCTTCAAATGTTGTGCTGTTAGTTCCTGTGTTTTTCTAATTTTCTAAGTGAGGTTAATTTCTGAATCTTAGATTCCTAGTAGATTGAGAGTCTTTAAAAAGTTCGTTTAAACGGGCTGGAGATTTAGCTCAGTGGTTAGTGTGCTTGCCTTGCAAGCACAAGGCCCTGAGTTCGATTGCCAGCACCAAAAACAAACAAACAAAAAAGTTCATTTAAAAAAAGTAGGTACCAATTTTCTTTAACAGGATATGAATGTACTAGAGCTTGGCCTAACAGATAGCAACAATTAAGTTGGACCAGCAAAAGCTTCCAAGCATCCCTCGTTCTCCGAAAGTGAGGGGAAAAAAAAGAAGAAAGGATTGCTCCTAGTCACAAGCCTTTGAATTTCCCCAAGGTAGGGGGCATAAACAAGGCTCAAAGAAATTTTTTTACGCTTTGATAACATCTCTGAACATATGGAAAAATCCTCATCTGGATCTTCATCTGAATAATGCCTCATACGAAGTACTACTGCAGTATAGTGACTACAGATAGTAATGATGCACAACACATTTCAAAGATCTAGAAGAAAAGATTTTGAAAATTTTCACTAGAAAGAATTGATAAATGTTTAGGGAGATAAAGATGTTCAACCTGATTGAAGTATTATACAATGTATATATGTATGAATCTTATATAGTACTTTGCTAGCATGTTGTTAATAATAACAACTTTTATGTTTTTGTACTAGTTAAAATAAAAAAATTAAATTCAAAAAGTATATATGTACACTCAAAAAAAAAAAAAAACACAATCATCACAGATTTTTCTTAAAGTATTATCCATAGGTTTACTTTGACTTTTACTTGATCAAATTCTGTTTATTAGTTTATTTGATAGTTTAGTTATCCTTATTATTACTTTCCTGGCACATTTTAAATCCAAACTTTAGACTGGGTGCTAGAGTTAAATTAAATACAGCAGCACCCCATCTTACAAACAGGCTGAGTTCCCTAAATTACAAAGTTGGCAGTTGTTTGAAATAGAATATTTTCTCATAGCAAAAGTCACCTTAGAGATACACTGGATTATTTTTAGGGGTGGTAACGACTAGAAAGGGACACAGGGACATCCTGAGGTGCCAAAAACATTTTTTCTTTTGTGTAGATGGCAATGATCAGAAGTCTATATGTGCATATTCAATTTAATCAAGCAGTACACTTAAGATTTGTGCACTTTAAATTATACATCAAAACAAAAAAGGCCAGATACAAAAAGGTGGTTGGAATCTCAAATCCAAAAACCCTATTTTCTAGCAAGCGCAAGGCCCTGAGTTCGATCCCCAGCGCTCCAAAAAACCCCCAAAATCCTATTTTTTGTCTTACCATTATACCCTACCTACCCTCCCCCTAAATAACAAGTACTACAATTTCTAACCATGAACATAAAAGATGCATCTTCTTACCAACTGTGTGTTCTGTCAGAATCCCAAACAAAAAGCACTGGGACTGGGGGTTTAGCTCAGTGGTTAGAGAGCTTGCCTCACAAGCACAAGGCCCTGAGTTCGATCCCCGGCACAAAAAAAAAAAAAAAAAAAAAAAAAAAAATTGGGGAAAAAGCACTGTTGCCTGGGGACCTGAAAAGCAACTGCAGAGCCTGCAGATACGGGAGTGGCCGAGCCACACAGAGTCAAGTCACTCCTACCTACACTCATGTTGTCATTCAGCATTCTGAACCCCACAGCTACCTTTGGAGCTTTTCCCTCACTCCTTGTTGAGGCTCTTCTACAGCACATGTACCAAAGGAGAAACAACAGGCCAATAGGTATTTGATGTATACTTTCAAATATGCTTAAAATACATGAGTAAGCCTGACTATAGTAGGGCTTTCTGCCATGAACAAGTGAGAGAAGGGAGAACCCTGAAGTCAGCATAGGAAGCCAAGGACTACTCTTGGAGATGCTGTGGAGCTGTCCAATAAGAACTTTCCACACAAATGGAAACAGACAGCATCTGTGCTGTTCAATACGACAGCCACTGGTCACACGCAGCTACTGAGAACTTAAAATGTGGCTAGAGAAAACAAGAAGGCAAATTTTTAAAATTTAAACTTAATCTCTATTTAAAGATGTGACTAGTAGCTACTGTGTTGGACAGCACAGGTCTAGAAAAAGTTCAGAGGAAACTCAGGCCAAAACCCTACATCTCCTCCAAAAGAACTCATCGATGCTCTTGGGTAATACGTCGAGAAGGATCAGTGTATTTATATTACTATTTTTTAGCTCCCAGAGTAAAAGTACAATACAGAAAAACAAGATAAAAATAATTATTCATTTCAAAATAATGTTAAAATATGTAGCTGAAGCAATACTAACAAACCCAGAGGGTTATTTACTACAACTACATATTGCCCATGTAAGCTATTTTTGTAGTCCTAGAGAACACTTTAACTGAATTAAAGTACCTCACATTTCAGTAATAAGTCAAGCAATATATCTTAATGTAATTGTGCCAGTGTACTGAAAAGTTTGTCACCTGGTCAGACAGTGTAAGTGGAGAAGAATATCCAATCCTACAGCCATAGGTAAAGCAAGATATCTCTGCTGTCAATTCTAACACATGAGCCAAAGGTAAGTAGCCAATATACGTGTCCTTTGGTCTAAAACAAAATAAGAAAAACAGTTTAATCATTCTTGAAAAGGCATTTTCAATGAGAAACATCAATAACCTTATCATTTAACATAGACTGAGTTTAAAGACTGCTGACCACGAGCTCAGTGTTTCTAAGAGGAAGGTGAGTAATCGGCTCTTACCCTAGTCCAGGTATTCTCTCACACTGGCCTGTCATTCCAGCTATCAAATTGCTGTGGTGCATCATGACTCCCTTAGGGCGGCCAGTAGAACCACTGGTGTACATGACAATGGCCAAGTCCGAAGGAGCCGGTCTACTTGGAGGAATGCTTGCTAAGTGATTGAAAAGCACATTTTCTTCAGTTCAAAGGTTAAACTGTTATACAACAGTATATTTCAATTTTGCATAATGATAAACAATCTAAAGAAAATACTCTGTACTGACAGTCAAAACAAAAGCAGTTATCAAACTCTGGTTAACTACAATGATAATTCCAAACTCACTTTCACCCATTTTCTGAATGTTTTGCCTAATGCCTTCTGTCTATCCTTCTTCACAGTGCTGTATATAAAGCAGTGTTATGGAAAGATGTCTAGGACTTTAGAGAATCAAGAGGGTAAGAGCATTGTCTGAATTTCCTTTAGGCTTCGTTTTTATAATACTTTAACAAAATTGTAAAATAAAATGTTTGTAAGATTGATTTACACTTGTATATACAAGTTAAAATAAAAAATGCTTTAAAACAAGCTATGACACTGAAACAACCAAAGTTCTTACTCTAAGCATATGACACCAACCATCTGCTGATATTTTAATAAACACACAAAAAGTGTCCCCATAATAAGAACTATCTACAAAAATAAAGTGCCACAAAAATACATGGATCTTCTATATCCCAGAGAAGAGTAGAACTAGGAAAGATATGTGGCCCGTCATGTTATTACTCAAACAAAATAATGAGGACCAATATCCCCCTAAGTTTTGGGCCAGCACTTTTTGGCGAATCAGTAGTATTGACAACAGACTCCTACAAATCAGGACTTCCCAGTCAGGTGTATTCCAATCATGCAGGGTTAACCTGGTGTTCAGAGATGATTTTTTGTGGGTCTGTTGTGTTTCTACACACCTTGAGAATGGAGGCACTGACTTTGTTCTGCACTATCTTTACAAGGACGGTTGTACCGAGCTAGTCTCTCCAGAGCAAGGAGCAGGTGTGCTTATTGTGCAGTACATAAAGATAATATTTGTGTTCCCCAAGCTCAATGATGCGCTCCTGTGACACGAATGTTGATATGATACTCCAGTTGCTACTACTGTTATGAGTAAAAGACTGTCCTTCATTCCTGACCTAAAAGTCTTCTGTCTTCGAGAAATTTGGCAGGCTCACTTTTTCACTTGTGAGTAGGGTAAAATCTGAGACAGCTTGTATGACATTTTTAACACATAGTAGAAAGCTATAATTTATACCTGTTACTGTAAACATATGTTCGTTCTCTAATGGTAAAATATTTGAGACTATTACAGGTTCAATCAACATATTCTCCTACCAAAATGAATCCTTTCCTCATCTCATATGGTATGGTATTGTGACCTTCACATTAAACACAAGAAAATTATTCAAATGGAGTATCAATCTCTTCAATTCTCTAATGACCAATTTTGCTACAAGGTGCATTTTAGTTATTTCAAATGAAGTATCAGGGCTGGGGATTTAGCTCAGTGGTTAAAGTGCTTGCCTTGCAAGTACAAGGGCCCAAGTTCGATCCCCAGCACCAAAAAAAAAAAAAAAAAAAAAAAAAAGAAGTATCAGCTGCCACCTCACTGTAGAATAAATCTCAGCACTGATCTTGGTGAACAGCTTTTTATCCTCGGAGACATCATTAAGATCACTAGCATTGAGCATTAGAAAAAAACCTCATCCTGCTAAAAGGCTTTTGCACAGCAAAAGAAATCATTAATAGAGCAGGACAAAAAGCCACAGACTGGGAAAAAAATCTTTGCCAGCTGCCCCTCAGACAAGGGTCTAACATCTAGAATACATAACGAACTCAAAAAAATCAACCCCCCCAATTTAAAGATCCAATCCAAAAATGGGCATCTGAAATGAATAAACACTTTTCAGATGAAGAAATAAAAATGGCAAATAAACATACGAAGAAATGTTCAACATCACTGGTCATTCGAGAGATGCAAATCAAAATTCCATCTCACTCCAGAAAGAACAGCTATTATCAAGAAATCAACCAACAACAAGTGCTGGAGGGGCTGTGGGGAAAAAGGCACCCTTCTCCACTGTTGGTGGGAATGTAGATTGGTCCAACCACTATGGAAATCACTATGGAGACTCCTCAAAAAACGAAATCTACAGGTTTCATTTGATCCAGCTATTCCCCTTCTTGGTATCTTCCCAGAAGAATTGAAAACCTCATACCATAGAGATATATGCACAACCATGTTCATAGCAACACAATTTGTAATAGCTAAGTCTTGGAAACAACCCAAATGGCCCAAAATTAAGCAATGGCTAAAGAAGATGTGGTTTTTCTACACAATGGAGTACTACTCTGCCATAAAAAAGGATAAACTAGAGTCATTTGTGGGTAAATGGATGCACCTTAAGAACATACTCTTAAGTGAAACAAATCAGTAATGTATGAGTACACATCAAATTGTTTCTCTGATATGAGAAATCTTAAGTGTACATAAAGACAAAGAGGCATAATAGATACTAGGTAAAAGAAAGATAATATTCAAAAGAGAGGAGAACTAGGAGAAAAGGAAGGGAAAAGGGAAAGAAAGGGAAAAAATGGAAAAATGTAAATAAACCTTCTGTAAATAAGGAAAGGGGGAACAGAAGGGAGGGGTGGGGAAGGGGGAACCAAGATACATCATGTATAGGTACAAAATAACCATGTAAATGGGATCATTATGTATACAATGTACCAATGCATGTTCTTGGTAAAAAATAAAAAGTAAAGGAAAAAAAAAAGAAAAAAAAAACCATTAATGGAATGGAAAGCTGAGATCTTTTCCTTTCATGAATCCAAATGGGAAAGTTATCATGTTACATTTTTAAAAAGAAAAGTTTGGCAGAAACTGCCATAACCTTACTATCCATCACAGCACAACTATTTAGTAAGTTTTAAACAATGGTTACCTTCTTGAGGAGAAAGGGAGAGAAAATATTAATCATGCAGACTCTCAATAGTTCTTAAACATTTAATAATTTTTTAATATCAAAGAACTTTATCATTTTCATTCATGTCACTTTCTAAACTATTAAAATAACAAACCTTGAATAGGTGAGTGAATTCATTTTAATTGCTTTACTTACAGTATTCTGGCTTGGATCCCAACTCTTCTACTGACTGCATGCTATGAATCTCAAATCCTTCAGGGTACTCTGCTTTATTGACAGTCTTATTATCCACATAAATGATGTGTTTAACACAACTGATATCTAACAGCGCAGTCTGTTGAGTAGAAAGAAAACCCAGCTTTTAAATTTGAGCCTGCCATAAAAGTTCACTTTTGGATATTTTCCAGTGCTATCAGTGAACAACATGATGAATTAAAAAGAAAACTTTACTGTTAAGGATAACTGTACAGACAAACTCCGAATCCTCTAAGACTGTGAACATGGCACATGAACATTCATATCTTCAGAATGAAGACTAAAAAACAAATGAATTAAAAATAACAATAACTAAAGGCAATACAGAAAGATATAAAATGGGATATCAAAGTTTTCAAAATGTAGGAAGGAAAGGAGTGCAAGTGTAGAGATTTTTTATTAGTAAATTTTCTTTCTTTTTTTGTTTCTTATCTTTACAAATACATGATTCAGCAATTCCACTAGTGAGTATATAGCCAAAAGAAATAAAATCACTATGTTGAAGAGACACGTGCACTCCCATACTCACTGCAGAATTATGCTCAAAAGGTACGAAATGGAAACAACAGAAGAGTCTGACAAAGCATAAATGGATAAAGACAATGTGGTACACATACACAATGGAATGCTACTTGGACATCAAAAGAATTAAATCCTGTTATTTGCAACAATATGGATGGAACACAGATCATGATGTTAAGTGGAATAAGCCAGGCACAGAAAGATAAGTATCACATGAGACCACCAATGGGTCCTAAGTCACAGTTTGATAAGCACAAGAAGTTCTGGTGTGCTGTTACACAGTAGGGCAACTCTGGATAAATAATTATGTATTGCATATTTCAAAGAGCTAAAAGAAAATATACTGAAAGTTTTCGCCATAAAGGAAGGATAAATGTTTGAGGAGACAGATATGTTTAACCTGATTTAAACATTACACAATTTATACATGTATCAAAATACACATGGTCCCCACAAATATGTACAATTTTATATTTTCTACATTAGTTAAAAATAAATTTGAGTTAAAAAAGAGAAAAATTTCGTATTTACCTTAAGTTTGCTTTCCAGAAGTTCAACACTAGTAATCAGATAGGAAGCTTCGGACTCATTTAGTCCATGAACTACTGCTTCTCTGCCAAGTGTGGCATACAAAGTCACAACTACATAATAAGAAAAAACACAAACACTGAATGATAAATGATTATTAGAAAGATATACTGAAGTCAGTCCTTATTGATTGGTATAATAAAAGACACAAAGTTATTCTATAATTTCATTGTACTTCATAGTCTCCCTGCTACCTGAAAATTATCCTTATAAATTCCTAGGAGTATTTCTTTTTTAGTGGGGGAAGTGCTGGGGATCGAACTCAGGACCTTGCACTTGCTAGGCAAGCGCTCTAGCACTTGAGCTAAATCCCTGACCCCGAGTAGTTCTTTTAAAATCTGATGAAATCCAGAAATACTGGCAGTACCACGACTGGTCAAAAACAGTCAACTGAGATGCTCAAAGCTGACAGGTTCTAGCCGAAATCTTAATTCAGGTCAAGGTCAGACCAGCAAAGGCTCCCTTGTGGCACACTTTTTTTTGTTGGTCATCGCTCTAAAGAATGGATAAATTCTTAAAAATTTCAAGGATCTCAAAGTCAGATGATCAGCCACAAATAATGTTCTGACTCCTTTCAAGAATTTTTCTTCAGTGGGTCCAATTTCAAAGCCTATTGGTGACTTCCTACACTTTACCTGAGCCAAGGAGAACTACTCCTTAGGAGCCACCAGACAAACATAATAATATAAACTGAAACAAAAATCGGTTAGACTCAAAAGACATCTGTTAAACTTAGACCAGACATGGAAATTTAGCTTTTGGCTGGTAATCAGAAACAGTAATATGGCTAAAAACAGCCATTTTCCACTGCTGATTGGGGAAGTTGGGTGATGGGTATGTAAGGGATGACTTTCTTAGTATCTACCGTGGTACTTCAGTCCATGAATGCTTTTGTTTGTGAACAATTTGGTTTGCAAACCAAAGCATTTTTGGATAATTTTGTTTTTGTCTGCGAATTCTGTGTCAGGTGATGAACATGACTGTGGCCATCTTTCCTGCAGAAATATGTATGTGGCCATCTTTATCAGAATTATGGAATGAATTAAGTTCACGGACCAAGGGACCACTGTATTTTTGTTTGTATAAAATAGAAACTGTGATTCTTACACTAAACCTATAGTTTTTAATCTCACTCAACAATTATTATATGACAAGGCACTGTTCTGGACTCAATTTTTTAAAATTATTTCTTGTACAATAGCAAAAAACAAATGCATACGAATCAGAAATATACCCAAACTGACCTTCTGTCTAACATCTCTAATGCCACTTCAAGTTGTTACATGCTTATTTCACATGGGAAATGTAATAAATCAAATAACAGGCCTCAAAGTGAAGCAATGAACTAGAATTATCCCAACCAAAGCTTTTCTTTGTTTTAATCATTTTGTGTATCACCTCTAAAATTATACTCCCTGACTTCCAAATCTTTCGGGTATAATTAATTTCCAATTGAAAAGTAAAATTCTAAATTATATCCATTAAGCTGCCAATTCCCTTACTAGCTCTTGGACATTACTATCTTTACCAGGAATTATTGGATATCTTTCAGCCACAACATCACAAATGGTTTCATGGGCATAATTAATGCATAAAAATAGCAAAACACCAGATACTTTGTTTCAAAGTGGCTTCGTTTTGTTTTTTTGTGGTGCTGGGAATGGAAGCCAGGGCCTTACACATTCTAGGCAAGTGCTTTATCACTGAGTTACACCCCCCAGCCTGGAACATCTACTTTGAAAATGGGAGCATTTTAGAACAAGTTTCACATGTAAGAAAAGCCTTCCCTCTACCTCAAAAAACACAAGGCACTTACGAGGAAAGTTGTACTTAAAGCAGGTCTGTGCTGCAATCATCCATTCGGCCCTGGTCTCACAGAAAATAGCAATGGTGTTCTTTGGTTTCAGTCCCAATGCAGTGAGTCCACTACCAAAGTTATTCACTCTTCGGTTTACTTCGAGATAGTTCATCCATTTATAACTCCCAAGAATTAACTGTTAAAGTGAGATGATTGCTAATATTAGTCTATTTATTCAAATAAACAATTAAAATATTCAAAACGTAGAAATCCAAAAATGACTTTACATGAACATACAGAGGCTGTAAGTACTTTTTCAAGAATTAGTTACACAGAACTATATATAATAGAATGCCAGCATGTTTAAAATGCACTTGATTTAGGACAAAGCAAGATGTGCCGTCCTCTTGAAAAAACAAAATAAAAAGCATAAAAGTACTTTACCTTCTTAAAAACCTTTCCATTTGGCTGCATTTCATTTTCTTCACTTAGGATTTCCCTGGTCCCAAGGCTGTCCTTCTTTCCAAACTTGGACACAGCATGGTCAAATAATTTATCCAGAGTGTCTGCTCCAGGGATGTCTATGACAGCTAATGAGTCGAAGTGTGTGACAGAGCGATATGGACTTCCAGGTTTGTCTGAAGTGGGCTTAGCTTTTATTCTCTTTGCCATAGCGTTTTTCTTCTTAGCATTGGTAAGAAAATACCATGGAATAAATATAAGGGCACTGTATATTGTTATTAACAAGTGGACAGGCAGCAAAATAATGGTGAGCACATTTAGTTTAAGTTTCATAGTGGAAAGGCTTCTAAATGATGTCTGTCTTGTTATTTTTGGCTTCTGAAAGCCTAATTTTGCTGAAGAAGGCAATAATGGAAGCAGCAGTAAGAGTAGCAGTAGAGCCAAGGCAGTTCAATTTTAGTGATACAGATAAACGTTAGTAATCTTTGGAAGCCAACAATAAAGTACACCTGTAGGTGAAGACAAAGAACCAGGCAGAGAGCAGGAAAAAAAGAAACAAAAGAAAACAATACTATTAACAGGTTGATAGCACAATTGATTTAAATACTCAGGTCTTTATTAGTTTATATAATTGATTCGACACAGATAGTTGAAATAACTGGTCTGAAAGACTGACATTTTTTCCATTTATAATCATTAACATAAATCTTTTTAAGTACACCAGATTCTGAATTTAATTTTTTCTTGGGTTTAGGTGTGCTGGTACTCTGCACATCATTCTGTAAGTCAGGGCTGTGGCTAACACTATTTCAATGCTTACATAAGGGCATGAATGAAATATTTAAGTTTGGCCAAATTCTGGGAGAGGAGGATGTGCCAATAATGAGCTTTCTCTTAAATACGTGTATAGAAACCAGGCAGGTGTAAGTAGGATTATTAGGTTTTGTATCCAAAAGGGAAGGGCTATCAAATTGGGTTTGTTTCTCAAAGAACAACCTAGAAGTATTACTCTGAGTTTTTTATTAAGGTAAATTTTTATTAAGGTAATACTGTTCACTATCTTCTATTCTCCAAATGGGAGCAATAAGATTATAAAATCATTTCCTAAGTGTCCATGTTGTGCTCAAAATTGCACCAGTTGCCTGGGAAGAGTAGTGTAAGTCTGAAGCGGTACTAAGTCCTACTCTTCACCTATTATGAGTTGACACTCCTCAAAGATAGAGCT
This sequence comes from Hystrix cristata, assembly GCA_004026905.1. Classification (NCBI taxonomy): domain Eukaryota; kingdom Metazoa; phylum Chordata; class Mammalia; order Rodentia; family Hystricidae; genus Hystrix; species Hystrix cristata. Next base: position 27,189 of record PVJO010007258.1, read on the forward strand.
AGTGTTTCTCAAACCTTGGGGTGGAGTAGGAAGGGGAAGCAGCTAAATCATTTCTTTAAATAGAAAGTTATGCAGACTGCTCATATATAACACTGAAGTGGAGTAGCTCTGGTTGAAGCAGGTATTAGTGATGTCCAGCACCCCATTCTAGACTTTCTGGAGTCTTGCTCCCAATGTGACCACTAAAGCATTTCTGCTGGAAAGCACTGAGGTAATACACCACTGAGTGCTGCGGTGTGCAGCAGCACAAACAGTAGATGCAAAAGGACTTCAGAGTAAATGCAAAATGCCCAAGAGTAACTAGAAGAGACTTTAGAAATTATACTTAAGCTGGACGTTATGTTAGATATCTGGAAATGAAAGAAAGGAGGGCAGTTCAGGCCAGGAAACCACATGAAAAAAGGGAGGGAATGAATGAAAGAACTCTGGGAAAGTAGGGAATATCAATAACAAGAACACCAACCCGACCAAGACATGGAGTATATGTTGGCTAAGTAGGCTATGGGTAGTACAGGACGTGACAAATCATGCAAAGGCATTTTGATTTAATTAGACAGAAAACTGGAGGCCACTACAGGTCAGAAATGCACTGCCACTGAAATGAACTACAGAAAGAATCCCAGATAATAATATTTCTCAGGGATTCTCCCTTCAACTAAGAAAGCCATTTTGGTGAGTAGTGGCATCAGTCAACTAAAAAATTAAAATAATAGTTCACTTTGAAGAGACAAACTGAAGCCCATCCATCTGCAGCTCTTCTGCAAACAGACTAACGGACCAAATTCAACTGACCTCAGGCTACATGTTTGTTTCCACATTGATTATTATTACCAAGGGCACCTTAATCACATCTGTCCTTTGTTTGTGTTTTTCAGCTGAGTGGGTGAAATCAGCAAGAAACCAGAATAGGTTTCAGTCCTCACCTCTGCCACTAACTGGCTGTGTAACCACAAGCAAATCATTTGAGTCTGTGATCAGACTAGATGTGGAGGAGTCAACCTCTCAGGAGATGGAGACTCTGCGAATCCAAGGAGAACTATGAACACTCTTTCCCGCAGAAAGATAGGCAAACTGAGACACACAGTTTCAGGGAATTGTAACCTCAGTGTCTGCTGTCAAGTGTGACTTTGAACAAGTGATATGACCTGCCGCTTAGAAGCCATACGTCAGCAGCTTCACACTGCTTGCATTACCTACTCTATGGTACCGCTGGGAGAATCCTTTGTGCTCTCCATTTAAATGCCGCAGGCAATCGCAGTCAGTCCCTGGCACACACTCTCAACTCCCCTGCCATTCTCACTTTGTTGTACTTACTCAGCTCAACTACAACCTGGTTCAATACAATTCTCTACCTAATCTATCTATGCCTATACCCGTGCAGCTAGATTTGAACAAACACCTGACTGTGCTGAATGTGTCACTTTAGGGTCATGATTGCTACACCTCAGGTGCACTTTCCATGTTGCACAGAAAGCACACAGCACTAATCTACTTGCTGGCCCACTCTTTTGGTTTCCCAACCTTATTCCCTCTTCAGAGCACCGAACACTCTACCTCCATCCTTATTCTCAGCTGCTAATCAGGCTTACTATAGTGGGGAGAAATGGAACTAATCCAAAGAGAATCCTCACAGACTCCCATGACAGTATCTCTCCACATACTCACATCTGTCACCATATCCATTTCTATGACTGTGAATAAACCACTGATCCTCCCAGCTGAGGCCAACACCTTGACTTGTGCACTACACACGGTTTATACATGGTCTATTTATTCACCCCCTCTTACCTGCTCCACTAATTATTCCTGCTCTATTAAATCATCACCACCAGTGTCCTAACAGTCTGTAATTTCATCTCAAAAAAACTTTACCTTTCTTGCACCTAACTCTCAGCTATTGCCCATCTCCTCTCCTTCTCTTTAGGACTCCTTGAAAGAGTTTGGCTGTGCAATCTGTCTCCCAATTCTCTCCTCCTATTTTCTTTGGAACCCACTACATGCAGGCTTTTGTCCTTGCCACTCCACAAAATTGCTCTGATCAATGGCAGCAATGACTTCTTATGCTGACAGATCCAAAAATCAGTTAAAGGTCAATCGTTCCTCATCTTCCTTCACCCACTGGCAGCCTTTTATACAGCTGACCCTTCTGCTTGAAAGTTCTTTGCTTGGCTTCCAGAAGACCACATTCTTCAGGTTTTCTTCCAATTTCTCTGGCCATCCTATCCCTTTCCAGTCTTCTTAGCTCCTTCTAGCTTAACTCCCTGACCTTTAAATGACAATAATGCTCAGTCCTTGAATCTCTTCTCTGCTTTATCTCTACTCCTGTCCAAAGTGATCTCATTTAATGTCACACTTATATCATCCATATGGTGATGATTCCCAAATTTCTCCCTCAAGACTGGAGATTTCCCTTAAATACCAGATTTGTACACCCAGCTGTTTCCTCAACGGATCCATTTAGATGTCAGTCAAACACCTCAAACTTAGCATGTACAAAACTGAGCCACCAATCATCCTTTTACAATTGTATTTCACCTAGTCTTGTCTGTCTCTGCATTTCATTTACTTCGACCATAAATCTTGGATTCACCTTTTTACTCCTCCCTCTTTTCTCACACATTTCAAATGCAATTCGCCAGTAAAATCTAATGGCTCTGCTTACAAAACAGGTTATCTAATTCCACTACTTCTCACCACCTCCATTGTTACCATCCTGGTTCAAGCCACTATTGTTTCTCATGTGGATAAATGTAATACCTGATTTAATCTCCCTGCTTCTAAACTTCTACTCCTACAATAAACCCTAATCCCGGCAGCCAGAGTGATCCTCTTAAAATATAAATTAGATTATATCGTTCTTCTGCTCAAAACCCTTTAAAGAATCCTCATATGATTTACTGGGAATAAAAGCTGAAGTCTTTACAATGAACTATAAGGCTATGTGCACTTTCCCCTATCCTCAAGTTTCTGACTTCACCTCCCACTGTGCTTTCTCCTGGCTTATTCTGCTGCAGTCTCACTTGCACCTTGTGTTCTTGTAACATATTAAGCATAATCTTGCTTTGGGGCTTCTTCATTTGCTATTATCTCTGCTCGAAATGTTCTTCCAAGATACCTCTGTATGTTATTCCCTCATCTCCTTTTTGTCTTTACTCAACATCTCAGCAAGGCCTTCTCCAGCCACTCTCTTTTAAACATGCACTTACATCACTTCCTTTCTTGCTTTATTTTTCTCCATAGCATTTTTCACTAACATAACATAGGTTTTGTCGTGTTTATTGTCTATACTCCCATTAGAAAATAATCTCTGTGAAGCAGTGAGCTTGTTGTCTGCTGCTGAAACCTCAGTGACCGAAACAGTATCTCTAATGTGTTAACGAAAAGAAAAAGTATATGCCAAGTACAATAACCTCGATGCAGTTAACCTTAGTCATCTTTAAAAAAAAAAAATCACTTGTGCATGCCAACGTTTTGGGAAATATTATGCTCTTAAAATCCCTGGTAATTAAAGTAAAACAAGTTTAGTTGTTTAACAGAAAATATGAAACCGGAAAGATTGCCTGTTGCAGAGGGTAAATAAAGATCAGTGGTATACGAGCAGGAAGGTTACAAAATTTGTACTACATGCTATTTCACTGATGGGTTTTTGCAAAGCTATGCTGTCCTTCCATGTCAGAAAAGTGACACTGCTGTCCCACCATTAGTAGGACATGAACTCTTGAGTTCCCTGAAATCAGATAATATACAAGTATTTGTACGGCAGGGAGGGGCAAGGCAACATCTTCAGCCATGGGATGTCCACTGCTACAACTGAAACTTAGCGTGCTATATGAGAATCATCTTCACAATCACTAATGGACATTAACTAGGGACAAAGCACTATGCTGGCCTTTAGATATTTTGCCTCATTTAATCCTTCAGAACACCCCGTTGAGGTAATACCCTCATTTTACAGATGTAACAGACTCAGAGAGATTATATAATTTGCCAAAGTTACAAAGCTGTCAAGGTTTGGTCTGATTTTAAAATCCATGCTTTGAGTTATATTGCTTGTGATCCTGATCATGGAATAATCTAAAGAGGCAAGAGTGATCCTGTGATCCTGATCATGGAATAACCTAAATAGGCAAGAGTGACAAATTTTATGTATGAAGAAATCCTGGCAACAATTTTGAGCACTGATCTGTCCTACATCCTAAGGCATTTTATAGGTACAAAAAAAAAAGACCTCTTTAGATGTGTAATAAATTCTAGAAATTTCAGTGAAGAATCAGATACAATTTTGTTTGATCATTTTACTTGGAGGTAAACTTCATGATAAATAGTTCATTCCAGTTACTTCAAACACTCTGAGATAGGTTAAACACAAAAAAGCATTAGTGATACATGAAGCTCTAGTAAATAAGGTAAACAAACACTACATACTGATTAAAGACTGAATTTAAAAGAACTCATCACCCCCAGAAGCACGTAACACAATACCAATTTAAGAATGAAAAAGAAAAACTAATAAATAGAAGTTGATTAATATCAAGACATTTTTTCAAGTTTTAGAAAGTGAACTACACCAATCAAGGATTAATGCATCTGCCCAGTGAAATACACAGCAATACAAATTAATTTCACCTGTCTTTGACATTAAGCACTTATGAAAATGCTATAAATACTAATATAAAACCAATGATTAACTACTATAAGAAATCACATTTTCAAGTCACACATTATTTACAAGTAATTCAAAAACTAAATAAGAGAGAGTTTGTCTTCTGAAAAGAATTAGCAGTATCCACTAAACATTACGTCAAAGTATTATAAAAGTTCCAAAAGATTAACAGATAAGAATGCCTGTTATATACTTTAAAAGATCATATTTCTAAATAGACGTTGCATCACCAAAACTTTCATGAAGAGGTAGAGTACTTTTATAAAAAATTCTTAGGGCTGGGGATTTAGCTCAGTGGTTAAAGTGCTTGCCTAGCAAGCAGAAGGCCTGGAGTTTGATTCCCCAGTACCAAAAATAAATAAATAAATAAATAAAAAATAAAAAATTCTTATTTTCTTTCACACACTTAAAAACTTTCACACATTAAAAACTTCCAAGTGATTCTAAAACATACCAGAGAAAGCTCAAATACTATGTTTAAATGAACAGTTACACTCAGTAAATGCAATCGAACTTTGAGGAGATATGTTACAACATAATTAACTTCATAATTTAATAATAAAACTTACAATAAGCCAATAGTTTAAGAAAATAAGAGTAGCTAGCATGATAGCTTGCTGCCATAGTCTGCAAGACTGAATTATCATGTGATACACGTCAGACTGCTACTCATTGCTTTTGCCTAATTCAAATTGTTGTACTACAAATAATGACCAGTCTAATCAATATGAAATAACTTGTACAAGAAGCAAACTCTAAACTCAGGTACACGGTAGTTATAACAAATAATTTAAAAATTGAAACAAAGCAAAACAAAAATGCAGGATGAGTAGATGCCCTATACCATATTACATCTATGGCTTTTTTTTTTTTTTTTTTGGTGCCAGGGATCGAACTCAGGGCCTTGTGCTTGCAAAGCAAGCACTCTAAGCACTGAGCTAAATCCCCAGCTTTATGCCTTGTTATTTTAACTCAAAGCATCTCACATAACCATGACTGATGTTTGGGTGTGTCTTTCACAGGATTAACCAAACCTGTTTACTTCTTCACCTGGAGATAGCTTAACTCCTGTAGTTGTCGCCATCCTGCTAGTCTTTTTTCAGATTTTCCCAGGAAAGAAAGCACCTTCTTCCTAGGTTTTCCCAGCAAAGAACGTGCCTTAGCAGCCATGGCAAAGGTGCTCTTTCATGCTCTAGCATAAATTCCCTCTTACAATGCCTTAAGAAAATCCCCAACATGCATTAGACAAGGCTTTTTCCAGGTCACAGGTTGACATAATTGGAATCCTATCTGTATATGTTCAAATGAGGAGACCTAAGAGCCAATGTTGCAGGCTACACATTTCACATACACTAAGCATTCAACTGCTGTTAAAGAGTAACTGCTACAGGTCCCTCTACACAAAAGCTTTCTGTGAACTCAAATTGCTTGATCGTGTCATGGTATAGATAGATCATTTCATTGATCGTCTTCTGTTGACTGGGTGTTTTTCTCTATCCGAACATACTCATAATTTTAACATAAGTTAACAAAAAATAATTGGGTTATAGAACTTAACTTTAAAGTTAACTTATAAAGTGTTTCGTTCTAGTAAGGAACATATGGAATATACCTATAGGTTACGCATCTATCTCCCATAATCTTACATATTCATTATAATAAGGTAAAACAACTGAGGGCTGTCAATCACAAGTGAAGGCTTCAAAAAATCTGTTATTAGCAGTATTTCCTACAGGACCATCTTTGTTACATGGAGAATTTCACAACTTGGTTTTTTTTTTTTGCACAGGACCTGCCCTCCCCCATTTGCTAATGGAGGCAGTTTAATAGGTTGGTTCCTAGCCAATGATGCTTCCAGCATCTTGTACTCTAAATATTACACGATAGAGTCTTAAAACATTTCTTCTAAAATGGCCAAATAAGTCACTATGATTCAGCTACCTAATCACCCTAATGTGAAATTGTACCATGGTTTTATTAAAAAGGAGCTCATCCTACTATTTAGTACTAAATATATCTTGTAAGAGTAATCAAAGAACTCTGGGGCTGGGGATTTAGCTCAGTGATTAGAGCGCTTGCCTTGCAAGCACAAGGCCCTGAGTTCGATCTCCGGCACCACCAAAAAAAAAAAAAAGTAATCAAAGAACTCAAACCACTAATAAATCTGTTGCAGATTGAAATCTTATGGCCATTCAGTCAATGTTCACATATAAGGACTAGTAAAGAAGAGCAGGATACATATTCCAAAAACAGGAGAAATGCCATTTTTATCCTTAACAATTCATTACACGTGTGTCTAACATTTTAGAAATTTAAAAGCTCTTAATCGAAGAAGGAAGCCGTGCAAAGCCAAATACAAGAAACCATGAAAAAGTACTCCTAAAGTTAATGTCTCCACATTAGAGAGAGGAATACAGTCCAAGCTGTTCTCTCTTCACATTCATTTGCTTACCTGGCAAGTGAGCAAGGTTGATAAGAGAATTAGTTGTTTTTGTTTGAAAAACATATTTTGGGACAGCTGAAGCAAAGCTATGGTAACTGGTGGACCCTCCATAGTTCCCTGAATACAACTGGTCAGATATTCTACCAGTGCTCTGGCAACTTGTACTGTTCAACTTGGTATGTAGTTTTTTTTCCCTTCCAAATCTAGACTGGCGAGCCTTGGATTGCCTGAGACTAACTACTGTAGCCTGACTGCTATAAATCCGTAACAGTGTCCATAGGTGTATAGGTATGAGAGAGAAAACAGCATTCTCTCTGGAGAAATAACTATAGATGCTTGAACATGCTAACATTCTCAATATAGTGTCACAGCCTGTCAATTTCAAAGAGGAAATACTAAAGGAGGTTATCTTACCTCTTTTGTCAATCAGGAGTAGCAAGAAACCTAAAGCAGTTGAATTCAGACAGAGCTAATTCTGGCCTATTGATTTAAAAAAATTTGGCTATATATTTAAGATTTTCTAATGCAGATTAATCAATAGACTTCAGAGCTAAGTTACATGAGAACACCAAATCTGAATTTCTTTATGCTTGGAAATTAAAAAAAAATAGTCATTAGAATATAAGAGATATTATATCTTCTGTTTCTAGTTCACAACCTATTATTATAAAAGCAATTCTCAGAAAACTAGATGGCATCAGATAAAGCATTTTGGTTCTGATTTGGGAGCTGCTGAGCTGTAAGACCTGGAAGAAATTAAATAGCCTCTAATGACTGCTTCCTTATCTATAAAATGAGAAAGGTGGATTCACATTTTCAGATATCAGACTGGTTTAAAATTTTATTTTAAAAATTTCTTGCCAGGTATGGGCCTTTAAGAACAGAGGCCTAAAAAAAAAAAAAAAAGAACAGAGGCCTATGTCTATTATCATCATCATTTTATAAAATAAAGAACACATCTAACTCACACAAATTAGATGGATACATCCTATAAGCAGCAGCTATTCTTTAACTTGGAAATATTTAGCTTTGTGAAACTCATGACCTGATGTCCTTTTCCTTACTTCACCATGGATCAATAAGATCCTCTTCACTAGTCAACACTGGTCTAAAAATCAACATTTGGGAACCACTGGACTAGATGATTTTCAAAGTCCAAGGCTTGAACCCTGTAATTTTAAATTTAGGTGCTCTGTTGTACTCTGTATCATGGTCTAGAGCAGATGCCTTGGTGAAGGACAGTGCTGATATTTAAATTGATCACAGTCAGAAACAGACTTCAATAAGTTTGAGAAATAACCACTAAACTAAAACAAGGATTAATTTATTGGGGTAAGTATAAGCTGTTATAAATTTAATGTCACCAATAATAACGAACCATTGATTGTGTGCTTACTGTCAAGACTATTTTACAGACGAGGGAACTGAGACAATTGGAAGTTAAACAGCTTGCCAAAAGCATGAAGCTTATATGGCTCAGTAGTCAGACTTGGAACTCCAGGGGCTGGGGCTTTAGCCCAGTGGTTAGAGTGCTTGCCTAGCAAGCACAAGGCCCTGAGTTTGATCCCTGGCACCACATCCCCCCCAAAAAAAGAATTGGAACTCCAATTGGTGACTCACACTTTTGGGTATGAGTCAAAGAAAAAGAAATTATTTGGACTTTAATTATCACTTTCCCTTAAGAGTAGAAGTTGCACAAGATAAAACATTTTAGTATTTTACTTTTCCAATGACTGCCTTTAAAACATCACCATAAATATTGGCAGGGTTTTTATGCTGTGAAAAAGTCTAAATGCCAGTCAGTATCAGTCCCTCAATTTTCTCAAAAAGTTGATATGATTACATACTTGGAATTTCTAATGGACATATACTTACAGATTTCCTCTTTTCCTTTTAAGAAGAATGTGTCTGTCTTCTGTGACTTCAATCTGCAGTAAGAGACAACATTTATGAGCACAGTGACATGAAAAATGAAACACTGTAAAAAAAAAATCAAGTACTATTTCACATTACTGTACATTTTAGCTTAGGATAAGCCAGGTACCCAAGGAAAAAATAAGAAACTACGAAAGATGAATGCATGACTAGAAGTATTGCTACTAGGATCTTAGAAAAGTAACTGAGCCTTAAAGAAACAGTAGTGAAACTCTACAGGAAGATGACAAGAAACAGGACTTAAATTCTTCTAACTTTTATTCCCAGCTGTCATGACCAATATAAAGCTCAGAGACAGAGACAACATCTGGCCACAGCAAACTAGTTAATCTACGAAGAGAGGTATCCCCACTCCTAAACATCTGTAGGCATCTAGTTATTTTTCTATTAACCAAAAATAAATATTTTCCCTGAAATAATACAAGGTTCTTTACAAAAGGAAATACAACAGTGGCCTAAGTAGCAACCTAAAGATATTTTTGTCTTCCCTCGATTTGTAAATGGATCATATTTATGATGTTCTTTAAGACACATACACCAAAAATGTTTAAAGTCAATTTATGGTTGAGGATTGACTTATTTTGGACAATGTGGAAGGAAACTAGTTATCATCTGAATATTCAGTACAGTAAAATAAGGCTCTTTATTAATTTCACAGTGCTTACCTACATCTCAACATGAATGGGGCATTCTAGGCATGATGCTAGGATTTTGAAGAACTCAAGTTTATTCCAACCTGCAGTAGTCACTACTACTTGCATATGTTTATAAGAGTAACTTTTCAAGATTTTTTTTTATCTAGACATCCCAACGGAAGTCACAAAAACAAACATCCACATACCTTTAAACACCATACTAACTAGTTGGTTTAAACTGGAATAGTTAATTCTCTTCTTCGAAGGAAAGAATGATTTATACCCAGAACTATCACTAACAAATGAGCCCTTTTGTTCTATTTAATAGAACTACTTTCAACTTCAAATTAACTTCTAAAATCGACTTTTGTGGAGACAGTGCTAGAGACAGTACAAGACCTTGCACAAAAGGTTAAGATTACTTATAAACAGAAGTCACACTATTTAAATTTTCCTATTTATCCCTCATTTATTATTAACAAGAAGTGAGGAGGCTGCACATGGGTATTAAAATAAGTCCAAAGAGCTAACAAAGTAAATGCTGCAGGAGAAAAGCTTCGTAATTGTATATATAAATTATATATTTCTCCCACAAATAATTCTGATAACTGAAAAATGACAAAAACCACCCCACCCTTCTATAAAAATAATTTAAAAATCTACAGGTGGCCGGAGGAGGGGGAAGGGAAGTAGTGGGGCATATACACAACTGTCCACTAAATTGTTTACTTTGGAAAATAATTCCCTTAATAAATACTAGCAAAGGACAGTTAACACTTGACCCTTGGTACTAGAGAAAGAGCTGGAGAGGATGGTCAAGTGTCAGAGAACTCTCCCAGGCAGGTGAGGGTTCCAACTTCAACCTTCTATTCATTTCCAGGCTCAAAGCCCTAAATCAGTTGGGTAGGAGAAGAAACTCTCAGAGGTTCTTCAGTTCAAAAGAAATACAAAATGTTTCTCAATGACTATAACCTTAACACCTATTTCTTTCATCATAAGAGGGGCTGGGGATATACTTCAGTAGGAGAGCACATGATTAATATGTATGGCTCCACTTCAATCCCCAGCAACAAAACAAACAAAAATGAAAGCAAGTAATAATGGCTACCCGGTGCAGAAAAGGAAATCAAATTACTGTACATTTTGTAACCTAGACTAATGGAGTTTTTCCACACATCAGTAAAACTGACCCTGAACTCTCCCTTCTTCGCCTAGTGTCCCCCTACAAAACAGCACCCTCCTCTTACAGTCATTTTACTAAAATAAATTGAAGATGTTATTTAATATAAAAGAACTAAGCAGATTATCATTCTGCAGGTTCTATTTATAGATGATAAGGGACAGAGATGATTTGACTAAAATTATAATGCAAATTTCACTGAAGACTTGTCACTTTTGTGGATATGCAAGTTTTTTGTACTATAAAGAAGTTAGAAAGTCTTAACAAATTTTTAACACACAAATGTGTATAAGATGGTTTATTTTACTTAATAAAACCGGGTAGCATGAGAAAAGATAATACGGTATCACAAATTTATCATCTTACAATTAGGGAAGATGGTAGCACTGAGAACACCAGCTTACCAAATACCATGTAGCAAAACACTGTCCACATAGCTAACAAGAGCATAAAAATGATTTTAAATAAAGCAAAAATTGATATGAATACAAGGGAATGTTATTCAACTTTGAACAACCCTCATACTTTGGGACAGACTTAGAGCATTAAGGTGGTTGGCTTGGGTCCTCTCAGTAAATAAGTCTGTTAACTAGTATTTTGAAAACATTCTTTCAGAAGTAAATACTAAGCTTGTGATAGCACCTGTTGGAAATATTTCAAACATGATGAATCGTCCTCTTGTACTTAATGTTTCAAGGACCCATCTTAATAAGTTTAAAATAGACTGTTTCAAGAAAGAGTGGAAAAATATTAAGTCTTTGGTATGTAATGTTCAAGTCTAAAAGTAGATTCTTCTTACAACTTCTTTAAAAAATTATTTTTAAAAAGAAAATCCTTTTTAAAACAATGTCCTAAGCAATCATCTTTCATAGGTCTAATTTTAGGGAAATCTATACGAATCATATATTGCCAAGTACTTGTGGGTGAAAATGGCTGAACTAGGCTATAACTCAAAGTTTAGAAATACTGATATCAAGAAATACAGGTGCAACTACACAGCGAGACCTTGTCTTAAAAAAAAAAAAAAGAAAGAAGTATAAGTGCAAAACAGTGAGCATGATTCCCTGATACATGCACGTTTGAGTGTTACATAGCCATAGAAAAATTAGCAACAGACACACCAAATTTTGCTGTTGTTGTTGTTGTTGTTGTTTTTTGGTGCCAGGGATCAAACTCAGGGCCTTGCGCTTGCTAGGCGAGCACACTAACCACTGAGCTAAATCCCCAGCCCCCAAATATTAAGGTCAGTTATTGCTGGGTGGTGATTACAAGTGAATTTTACATATTTCAATATTTTAAATTTTAGTATATTTCAAATTTTCCTTAAAAAATGTGTATTTAAAATTTATTTAAAATTATAAAAGAACAAGAAAATTACTCAGTTAAAACAGGACTACATAACTAAATAAGCCAGTCAAACTATTGGAGGGGACTGCTCAGACTCTGTGGAAGAATTATTTTTTCCCTTTAAGCATATACATGCATGTGAGTGTTCCAGGAAATAAGATTACAGGTCACCTGATTCATGAATATTAAAACACAATAAAGAACTGTTAAAATTTAAGTACAACTACCTCAAATCTATTGTGTATAGTGTAAAAAAAATTGAGATAATTCCATACTGTTGTATACCAGAATGCCACTTCACAGAATAGTTAGGTAACTTTTTAAAAAGTATGTTTAAAATATTAAAACATTACAAAATACATTTAACAAAGTGAAAGTATCCTTTTCATTTGATCACCTAGAAACAATAGCTTTCATGTGTACACAATCTTTAAGTCAGTTGTGGCAAACTCACGGCATGCATGCCACAACAGGCTGTCTGTATTACTGAAAGCTCTAAAAGGCCTACTCTCACTGCTTTAAGCAAATACTGCATCATACTATCTATACAGGTTCAGGTTTGCACCATGCTTTAAAAGAACGGACTCTCTTACATGCCTTCCCGTGTCAGAGCACATGGATCTCTTATTTAACAGTTCTGTGGCATTCCACTGTACCACAATTAAGTCTAACCAATATTTTCTATCAGTAGACTTTTTGGATTTGTCTAATTTCTCATTTTCAGAAACACAGCAATAAACTTCTTTATAAATATATTTGTGGATTGCTACTCTAGGATATGTTTAGAGCAGAAGTGCTTAGTCAAAACGTATAACAGTTTTAGATTTTTAGTCTACTACAAATTGCCCTCCAGTCCTAGAAGTGACATCCCAGGACAATGAGTATATCCAGCATCCAGACCTTGGGTTGTCAATTACTATTCTCCAATAAATCTGATCATTATGTATGACAAACACGTATTAATAAAAATAAATTAGTTAATTAAGCTGGGTGTGGTGGCGCACGCCTGTAATCCCAGCACTCGTAAGGCTAAAGCAGGATAATCAAGCTCAAGCTATGTAGCACCTAGGCTACATAGTGAGTTCAAGGCCAGCCTGAATTAGAGACCCTGTCTCGAAAAACCCCCCAAATTAATTAATTGATTGATTTAAAAGTTAAATAATTAAAAATAAAATTACAATATTTCCAAATTTACTGACATTAACATTTGCTGGCAAAAATGAAACAAAAGAAAACAAAAATGCAGAGCTCTCTGGGGGCAGTTGCATTATTTCTGCTGTGGGGGCCACAGCAGGAATAATGCAATAAAGCAATGTGAAGCCAGTATCATCTGGTACCAGAAAATAGGAAGTGCTTTAAAAAATGACATGTCGAAAGGTCCACGGGGCCAAGCCTAATGGTCAGTGTTGGCACAATTTGAGCATCAAAATAGTCATCATATTAGAATATATACCAAAGAATAAAATAATATCCAGGACTTTATGCCAATAAAAGTATATGATTGAATGAGGCCAAAGGACACATCTTCCCAACAGAAGAATTCTAAGAACTGTAGCAAGAATAAAAGAAATAAAAGATCTCCATTAGCACAACATAGGAATAAATGCTGCAGGGAAAAAAAATTCAGTGAATGCTAACACTGGTGAGCATGGTCTAAAGTTACTGATGAACTATACTATTAACATTTCTTGCAAAGGGGAAGATAGTATCATTATTGTGGGGCAATATTGCTGATAACAACTTAATCAGGTGATCAAAACTACCATCACTAGTTATAAGGCACACTGACATCACTCCAACTCTGGCATGACGCATAGAGAGGGGCATCATTACCACCATTTCTGTGATATGCTGGCTTAAATTTCATAATCTCAATTGAATCATGAAAATTACCTGATAATCTTAAATTGGGGACATTCTATAAAGAAACTGATGACTACTCTTCTAAATTGTCATGGTCATGAAAGAGAGATTGAAGAATGTTTATAAATTAGAGGAGACAGAACACCTGAATGTAACATGGGATCCTGGACTGGCTAATGGAATAGGAAAAGGACATAAGCAGAAACACTGGTGAGACTTGAACAAAGTCTGTAGTTTAAGTAACAGCACCGTACATTAACAGTGTTGATAATTATGCTATAATACAATTATATAAGATGTTAACATTAGGGGAAGTTAGGCGAAGGGCCCATGAAAATGGTATGCTATTTTTATAACTCTCTTGTGAAAATCTAGAATTTATTTCAAAAAAAGTAAAAATGCCCTCTCTAAAAAGAAATAATTCCATTCTACATTCCCACCAGCAGTATACTAACGTGCCCATTTGCTCACATCCTCTCTGATGCAGGATTAAACTGTATAATAGGAGCCTAAAATACTTTTCATCTTATATTTTTCATTTTTAGCAAATTAACATATGAAAATATTTTACTATGTCTGAATTTCTTGTATTAAGAGTCTTGTTTAAGTCCCTTGCCTATTTTCTCACTTATTCATTGTTTTGCTGATTAGGAGCCCTTTGCAAATTAGTAAAATAAGCCCTTTGGAGTATTCTAAGTATTTTTTCCAGGACAGCTTTTTTCTTCATTTGGGATATTACTTTTAGACAAATATTGCTTTTAATGTTTTAACATGCAAAATGTCTCTCATTTGTGGTTTCTGGATCATATTCTCATTTTAAGAGTAAAAACTTATTCCCTTATACTTCCTAAAAGTCTTATTACCAATTCAAAGATAGGTCTTTCTTGGGGGTGTGGGTAGAAAAGTGGAGGTAGGGAGTCTTATTGATATATAGTATAAAATTACTTTGCAGAAAGGTTATCCCTATGTATACTTTCATCAGCAACACTGAATACTTCACTACAAAATAATTTCATTTTTTTCTTTTTTTATTAAGATTTATCCAAAATTACACAAACTTACAGACCATAATACATTGTGCCTTTTGCTTATAACAATGAGCAATGTACACAACCACATAGATGCAGTATTAAGTCACAACTATATAAACTTGACTCTAGTACCTAGTGTACGTGTTACCGTTTTAAATTTGGGTTACTGGGTTCTTGTTTTTAGAATATCTTTATTCCTCTGAATTCCCATTCCCCTCCTCCTTTGCCCTCTTCTTGTTCCCTTGAACCCTTTGCCTACTAGGTGGAATCTGTCCCCTTGTCTTTTTGTATCCATTATTTACCATTAATAGACAAAAATATCTATTTTACTTGTACTCTAGCCAAAAGGAACCATTTATTCCCTCCAGAAAAATGATGTTATATTCATATTTGTCAACTTCATTTTCTGAAGTTCTCTTGCTTTAGAGACTTTAATTTGGGCCTTCTGCCCACCCAGAAATCTTCTCAAAAGCCATCTTTTCTGGGATACCTTCACAAATACCTCAAGCTAAAATTTCCTGCCTTCTCTCAATTCTTATAGGTCTTAAATTATTATTATATTACCCAACATTTTATAAATTTCTCCTAATCGCTTATCTAAAATCGTAAGTTCATTTAGTTCAAGATCTGTGTGTTTTATGTCTCTATCCTCTTTGGCTTGTAAACAGCATTAAATGTTTTATGGAACAAATAAGAGAAACTAACACTTGTCAGAGAATATAATTGGTTTAAGTCATTATTTTTTTACCTCAGTTAATACCAACCTTCACTTGATTTGTTTGTAACTATTCTCCAACCTGGATTTTTCAGCTGTCATCTTCAACAGGTATTTTTGAGAAAATATTTATGGCAAAAAGCTACCATTAGATTGTAGAATGATGCTAATGTATTCTAGCCAAACAAAAATCATTGGTTCTAGTCATAACAAACAAATTGGTTTCTTTTGAGTGCTAGAAGAATATATCGACTAAATATCTATGACAAAAGTTGATATTTCTTTGCATAGTTAAATCTGCAATATTCTGATAAAGTTTTATTTTACTAGATTTTTTATTACCATGTTTGCAGTAGATAACGTTTACATTTCTTGTAGAGAATTGGCACAATGTACCTAACACTTATTTCTTTTTTCATCCTTTCTCCTCTAATCCCTCCCTCCCACCAATCTTTTGATCCCCTTCTCATTTGAGAAAGATCTATCTCCCTACTTCCTATTATCGGAAGTGATGCTTGTTTATATTCCTGCACTTACATACATGTCTACATCTAAGCTCAATGACAGAGTCTACTTTCAGTGCGAAAGAAAACACTAAACCCTAGCTATTAATTCCACTAACACCCATTTGGTTTCTTCCCCTGTAATTAGCATAGAGACAGATATGTATCTATCAAGTGACTGCAATGTGAGTCTAGGACAAAGATACATGACCACGTAGGACAAAAGATAAATTGTATGCACACAAATTCTATTGCTTACTTAATGAAGTTATAAAGTTTCATAGACAAAATAAGCATTAAAATTTAAAAAGCTTTTAAAAAGAAAACTTCTCATGGATCAACCTAGAGGACATTATACTAAGTGAAATAAGCTAGAAACAGAAGGATGAATACTACATGATAGTACTTATATAAGGAATTGAGGAGCTGGGAATTTAGCTCAAGTGGTAGAGTGCTTGCCTAGCAAGCACGAGGCCCTGAGTTTGATCCCCAGCATCCCCCCACCCCCAAAAAAAAAGAATAATCAAAAATAGATTCATAGAAACAGAAAGTAGAATGGTGGTTTATCAGAAGCTGGATAGAGGGTATTAAATGGAAAGTAGAAAGGTTCAGTTATACAAGATGAATCTACTGTATGACACAGTGCCTATAGTTAATAATACTGTGTTGTATACTTTAAAAATTGCTAAGAAGGTAAATCTTACATTGTTAGCATCACCCATGCACCACTACTACTACTACTACTACTACTACTACTACTACTACTACTACTACCAAGATGGGAGAAAAGTTTTGGAGGTAATGGGTGGGTCTATGGCATAGATCATAATCAGTTTCAGATCATACACTTCTCTCTAAATTCATCAAGTTGCATATATTAAACCTGCACAGTTTTCTGTAAGTCAATCATACCTCGATACTGTACTTTCGAAAAATAAAAAGCACGCTATTAATTACTGTCTATTTGCAGTATAAGTAATTTTCAAGGCCAATTTTAACTGTATAGTTGTAATCATTTTTCCTATTTAAAGTAAATATAAATTAGAGTATGCAATGATGAGTATCCAAATAAGTTCATCTATTCCTCTTTTAGAAGTCTCTGCAGTGCACATTTCTTAAGACAGTTTTGCTTGACGTTGCTTTACTTGCTCTGTCACAGGTAACAGACAGCAGGGTAAAGGAGACAGTGAAATAACCAGGGGGGTGCATACTAACTTGAGAAGGGAAGATGTTCAAACACACACTTTGGTTTAACATTCTGTCTGGGTGATTATTTTTTGCCCATGTTCTTCCTTTCCTGATGCTCAGTTGCAATCTGCACAGTTTTTGAGTCACATTTTGTATCTCAGCTTTCAAATACAGTTTAAGTATTTGTCTTTTAGAAAATTGTTGCTATTTAACTTTTTAGTCACTACCCACTTCTCCCTCATATTTAATGAAAAACAGAAGCTATTAGCACAGGTCTAAGCAAAGCAAAAAAGGAGGAAGAGGAGGAGGAGGAGATGGAGATAAAAAGGGAAGAGGAAAAGTAGGAGAAGAAGAAGAAGAAGGAAAAGAAAAAGGTGAGGAAAAAGCTATAAAATCCCACTTACTTTTTAGTGAATTTTTAAATCTTGAGTTTTTGAACAGACACATACTCTAGATTAAAATGACTTAGTATAAAACAAATTATGGTGTGAAAGACTTAGATGATATTAAAAAGAATTAAGTGATATTAAATGATATTAAAAAGAATTAGATGATATTAAAAAGCTACTCTTTACCTGTGTTTTAGAATTTTAGCAAGAATTAAATTAAAAAGGATTAAGCATAATAAAAATTATATAATAATTTAAAAAAGAAACTGTTCTTCCCTCTTCCACCCCACTTCTGAAGCTAAAACAGTGGCTGCTTTCCAGAAAATTAGGAAAGCATCCTATGTACTTCCCTGTACAATAAAATTAAAAATTTCTAATCAGTTGTGACTATAGTTTTACTTTTAAGATCATTCTAAGAGACCTACCACATAAATGCAAGAATACAAGAAAACAAAACAAAAAAGTCCCCTATTCTTATCTTTCTGGTGACCTAAGTTTAAATTAGCAGGATGAAGCACTGGTAGTCCCAGCTAAAAAAGGAGGATGAGGAGGAAGGGTAACTTGGGTTGAGGAGTTCAAGATCAGGACCCAGGCAGCACAGCAAGACTTTGTCTCAAAAAGAAAAAAAGTTTAAAAAAGGAAAATACATTCTTTTAAAGATCTCAATACAGCAACTAAATTTAAGTAATAATTTTTAAGTCATATGCATCAGTAAATCATATTTTTGAGGTCTACCTACTATCATGATACAACCACTGAGGGAAAAACTTTCAATAGATATAAAATTGTACCGCAGTGGTAATTGTTGACTTCGGATCAAGAATGGTACAACACTGATTTTTAAATATTCTGGACAAATATACTGAATAAAAGCAAACACTGTATTTACCAAATCACTCCCAAGTTTATCCAAGAAGTGTGTTGGTGCATGTATGAATCTCAATTTTCAAGGCTTTCATGAAAATACTAAATACCTGAATAATACTTGAAAGAAGTGTGTGTTACTTAAGTGATTTTGACCAGACAGATAGTACTCCCATAGAACAATCATGATGTTCCACAAAATTTGTGCAATTCTGGCCAGAAGTTACGCTTTGTTTCAAAAAAAACCACAAAAACATGACTCAACTGAACACACAGAAATGACAAACTTAATGAACAATAAACACTCATGGAGTAATAATTGTAGGACAAAAAGTACATGTTCCCCTATAAATAATTTGAGAAAAGAAAAATATATTTTTTGAAACAGACTTTTAAAGCTAAATAAGACTTGCTTCAGTGATTCTCAAAGTGTTGCCTGGGGCTACTAGTTCCTTTCAGTACCACTGTTTATACTTCTCCTTTCATTCCTGCCACAAGTAATTTTCATTTACTAAAACAGACAGCAATGGGCTGGGGTGCCATTAAAAAGTAGTGTCAATTAGCAGGCATACTAGTACACACCTGTAATCTCAGCACTCAGGAGACTGAGGCAGGAGGATCACTGTAAATTCAAGGCCAGTGTGGGTTACATAATGAGTTCAAGGCCAGCCTGGGATACATGGTGAAACTTTCTTTCCAAAAAAAAAAAAAAAGCCAAAACAAGTGGTGCCAATTGGAAATAAAGGAATCTCTCAATGTTGTCAAAGGTATGCAAAAAGGTACTTTCCATATTGTTGACACAGGTGGAAATTGCCACATGTTTTATAGAAAGCAATTTGGCAATATATGTGCCAAGAGACCTTAAGTCATATGCTCGGAACCTAGTAACTTCACTTTCTACTTCTAGGAACATTCTTAGGAAATAATGAGAAAAATATAAAGGATAGTCATCACTGGATTAGGTAACAGCAAAATTACAAACAATTTCAAATGCACAAAAGAAGATTGGTAACATAACAATGTATCCATGGGATCAAACACTACAGGGCTATTGAATACACCATTGTCGAAGAGTATTTCAGGATATGAGAAAACTGGTAAGACATACAAAGTGAAATTGGTTTAAGATGAAACTTCAGATACATTATCAACTTTCTCAAATTTATGTACGTAGGCTACAATCCAAAATGTTAATCTCTAGCTTGTAGAATTACAGGTGATCTTTAATTTTAGCCTTGTATTTGTCCGACATTTTATGAAATTTTGACAAAGAATGCATTGCTTTTATTATTTAATAATAAACAGATAGCCCACCGGTGACTCCATTACAGCTTGGCGGCCTACTGGGAAGCCTCGGCCTGTAAGGGCTCCCTCCTCCAGACTGCAGTGGGCCCAGCCAGCCCACCAGCAACTCCATCGTGACCTGCTGGGGAGCCCCAGACCTGTGAGTGCCCCCTCTCCCAGGCCCAAGTGGGCCCACCCAGCCCACCAGTGACTGCATCACAGCTTGGTAGCCTGTTGGGGAGCCTTGGGCCTGTGAGGACCCCCTTCTCCAGACCAGACCAGGCCTGCCCAGCCCACTGGTGACTCCATCACAGCTCAACGGCCAGCTAGAGAGCCTCAGACCTTCACCAATGCCAAGAAGAGACAATCATACCCATGTCACTGAGGAAACCTCTGGAGACATAAAGGACACAAGAGCCAAGACCCACATATACCTAGAAGAAACCGTAAGGGCAGACTTTTCCTTGAAAAGCATTGATACTTGTCTCAAAGTAACCACTCACAAACAAAATATAAAATCAACACAGAGAACCAACTAAAAGGGGAAAATATATGTGTGTACGAAGAAAATGACAAGACACAGAAGTAAAACACAACCTCAGACCCCCAGCCCGCCCAGAACAAACCCAAAGGACAGGGTCATAGAGGAAATCAGAAGACACCCAACCAAACTCTGAGAAATGACAGCACCAGAAATTAAAAAACAGATAGGCAAGGCTATAGAGAGCATCAGACTAGAAATAATTGCCCAAGTTAAAAAACAGATGACAAACATAATGAAAGACCTGCTTAGTGAATTCAGAGTAGACACAAATAAAAAAAAGAAAAATGAGGAGCTTAGAAAAACGATGGAAAAGTTGAACATTCAACTTAGTAAAAAAATTGAACCCATGAAACAGATTCAAACAGATATTCAAGAAATCAAAAACTTTCGAAAGTATACCCAGTAGATTAAATGAAAGCGAAGACAGAATCTCAGACCTAGAAGACAGGTCAGCATTTAGTGACAATGAAAAGAAAGACCTCTTAAAAATAGCTAGAGACTATGAAAAATCACTGCAACAGCTGCAAGATGAGGCAAAGAAGAACAATATAAGAGTGACTGGAGTGAATGAAAAATCAGGGGACAGTGCAAAGGATCTAAAAAGATTACTTACAGAAGTAATGACAGAAAACTTCCCAAGCATGAGAAGAGAACTTGACATACAGATAAGAGAGGCATATATAATCCCAATTACCTATGACCAAAATAAATCTAAACCAAGACATATAATAATCAAGATTTCAGAAATTCGACAAAAGAACAGAATACTGAAAATTGTTGAGAGAAAAAAACCAAATCACCCTTAAAGGAAAACCCATCAGAATCGAGCAAACTTCTTGACACAAACCCTTAAGTCACAGAGAGCCTGGAGCTAAATATTTCAAGGCTTAAAAGAAAACAATCTCCAACCCAGACTGATGTACTCAACCAAACTATCTTTCAAATTCAACAATGAAATAAGATGCTTCCATGATAAAGAACAACTGAAGAAATTTATGACCTCCAATTTACCTTTACAAAATGTTCTGAAGGATATTCTAGAAAAGGAAAAAGGAAACTATAATTACTAGGACACTAATAAAAAGAACCCACCAGGTAAGGCAAGCAGTTAAACTGAGGTGAAACACAGAACCAACAACAGAAAAGATCAGTGACAAAGGTAAGTCCATACGTAACACCTGTAAGCAGCAATGTAAATGGTCTCAACTCACCAATCAAAAGAAACAGACTAGCAGAATGGATCAAGAAACAAGATCCATCAATATGCTCCATACAAGAGACACATTTAACCCAAAAGAAAATTCACAGATTGAAAATCAAAGGATGGAAAACAATATTTCAAATAACAGGAACCCAGAAAAAAGCAGGGGTAGCTACCCTAAACTCAGACAAAGTGAACTTCAAACCAAGACTGATCAAGAGGGACAAAGAAGGTCATTACATAATTCTTAAGGGAAAACTCCAAGAAGAAGAAATAACAATCATTAATATTTACGTGCCAAATATTGGTGCACCTAACTAAATAAAGAAAATATTAAGGACCATGAAGGATCAAATAAACACTAACACAATTATAATGGGAGACTTCAATACCCCATTGTCACAAATAGATCAGCTAGACAAAAAATTAACAAAGAAATATCAGAACTGAATCAAATCTGTGAACAAATGGACTTAGCAGATGTCTACAGAGTGTTGCACCCTAAAACAACAGAATACACATTCTTCTCAGCTGCACATGGGTTGTTCTCCAAAACAGACCACTTACTACCTCATAAAGCATACTTAAGTAGATGTAAGGGAATTGAAATTATCCCATCCATGCTATCAAATGACAGTGCAAAGAAACTGGAATTTTATGCAAGAGAAACCAAAAAAAAAAAAAAAACCCACATAAACACATGGAAACTAAAAAAAAAAATCCTTCTGAACAACAGCTGGGTGACAGAGGAAATTAAAGAAGACATTAAGCAAATAATATAGCTAAATGATAATGACAATACAACACACGGGAACCTATGGGATACAATGAAAGCAGTGCTTCGAGGGAAATTCATTGTGTTGAATTCCCACATCAGGAGAACAGAATGAGCTCCAATAAACAACTTAATGTTGAACCTCAAACGTCTAGAAAAAGAAGAACAAATCAAACCCAAAGCTCATACAAGAGAGGAAATTATTAACATCAGAGCTGAAATTAATGCAATTGAGATGAAGAAAACAATATAAAGAATCAATGAATCAAAGAGTTGATTCTTCAAAAGACTAAATAAAATAGCCAAACCCCTAGCCAACCTTAACAAAAAAAGGAAAGAAAAGACCCAAATTCATGCAATAAAAAATGAAAGGGGTGAAAAGTCACAACTGACCCTATGGAAATCCAAAAGATCATCAGCATCTACTTCAAGAACCTACACTCAAACAATATGGAAAACACTGAAGAAATGGACAGATTCTTAGAAACATATGAATTACCAAACCTGAATCAAGAAGAGATAAAAATAATAAATAACCATATTGGCCATTGAAACCGAAGAGGTAATTAAAAAGCTACTAACAAAGAAAAGCCCAGGTCCTGACGGTTTCACAGCTGAATTCTACAAGAAATTCAGAGACAATCTAATACCACTATTCCGCAAACCCTTTAATGAAATAGAAAAGGAAGCAGTACTTCCAAAATCATTCCTGGAAGCAAGTATTACCCTGATACTAAAACCAGAAAAGGATCCAACTGAAAAAGAACTACAGGCCAATTTCACCAATGAACACAGATGCAAAACTTCTCAACATGATACTGGCAAGCAGAATGCAACACATTATCAAGAAGATTATGCTACGACCAAGTAGGATTCATCCCAGGAATGCAGGGATGGTTCAATATATGCAAATCAATATATGTAACACACCATATCAACAAAGTCAAAGACAAAAATCACATGATTATCTCAGTAGATGCAGAAAAAGCATTTGACAAAATCCAACACCCATTCATGATAAAAACACTACAGAAATTAGGAATAGACAGTCTATATCTCAACCTACTAAAAGCCATCTATGACAAACCAATGGCCAACATCACACTAAATGGTTGGAAACTAGAAGCTTTCACACTAAAATCTGAAACAAGACAAGGATGCCCACTATCACCACTATTATTCAATATAGTTCTATATAGTTATTATTCAATATAGCCATAAAGACAGGAAAGGAAGAACTTAAACTATCATTATTGGCAGACGACATAATACTCTACATAGAAGAACCTAAAAATTCCACCAAAAAACTTCTAGATTTAATAACTAAATTCAGTTGCATAGCTGGATACAAAGTCACCAGCCAAAAGTCAACAGCATTACTATATACAAATAACAAACTCACTGAGAAAAAAAAACAGAAGATATACCTTTCACAATTGCATCAAAAAAAATGAAATACTTAGGAATCTATCTAACAAAGGAAGTAAAAGATCTTTACATCAAAAACTACAGTACTCTGTAAAAGGAAATTGAAAGGGAAATCAGAAAATGGAAAGATATACCATGTTCCTGGGTAGGAAGAACCAACATAGTGAAAAAGGCCAAAATTTCACTTCCAAAATTACTATACAGATTTAATGCAATTCCAATCAAAATACCATTAACATACTTCACAGAATTAGAAAGGACAATCGTGAAATTCATCTGGAACCAGAAGAGACCAAGAATAGCAAAAACAATCCTGGGCAATAGGAGCAAGGGAGGGGGCATCACAATCCCCAACCTGAAACTACACTATAAAGTTACTGTGATAAAAACAGCATGGTACTGGCAAAAAGACAGACCCGAGGATCAATGGATCATATTGGAAGACACAGAAACAACTCCAAACACGCTTAAATACCTCATCTTTGACAAATGAGCCAAACACCCTCACTGGAAGAAAGATAGCCTCTTTAACAAATGGTGCTGGAAAAATTGGCTTGCGACATGCTGAAAACTAAAACTATATACATGTCTCTCACCATGTACTAAACCAAAATCAAAGTGGGTCAAAGATCTAAACATTAAAACAGAAACACTAAATCTACTAGAGAGTAGAATAGGAATGACTCTTGAACACATAGGAGTAGGAAAAATATTTATGAACAGAACCCAGACTGAATGGGAAATAATGCAAAGAATCAGTGCTTGGGACCACATTCTATTAAGAGGCTTTTGCACAGCAAAAGAAATCACCAATAGAGTGGGGCAAAAACCCCGACTGGGAAAAAAATTTTGCCAGCTGTCCCTCAGACAAAAGTCTAACATCTAGAATATACAAAGAGTTCAAAAAAAAATATCAAACCTCTCAAATTTAAAGACCCAATCCAAAAATGGGGATCTGAAATAAATAAACATTTCTCAGATGAAGAAATAAAAATGGCAAATACATGAAAAACTATTCAACATCACTAGTCATTATAATTGCAAATCAAAATAACGTTAAGATTCCATCTCACTCCTGAAAGAACAGTGATTATCAAAAAAAATCAACCAATAACAAATGCTGGCGGGGCTGTGGGGAAAAAGGAACCCTCTTCTATTGTTGGTGGGAATGTAGATTTCCCAACCACTGTGGAAATCAGTATGGAGATTCCTCAAAACACTACAACTAGAGGTTCCATTTGATCCAGCTATTCCTGTATTGGGTTTCTTCCCAGGAGAATTAAAATCATCATACCACAGCAATATATGCACACCCATGTTTATAGCAGCACAATTTGTAATAGCTAAGTCTTGGAAACAACCTAAATGCCCAACAACTAATGAATGGCTAAAGAAGATGTGGTTTTTCTATACAATGGAGTACTACTCTGCCATAAAAAAGGATAAACTAGAGACATTTGGATGGATGCACCTTGAGTACATACTCTTAAGTGAAATAAGTCAGACACTCATGAGTACACATTGAATTGTTTGTCTGACATGAGAAACCATAAGTGTAAATAAGACAAAGAGGTATAATAGATATTATATAAAAGGAAGACAATATTCAAAAGAGAGGATAACTAGAAAGGGAGAAGGGGGAAAAAAGGAAGGGAAAAAGGAAAGAAAGGGGAAAGGGAAAAAAATGGAAAAATATAAATAAACCTGTTATAAATAGGGAAGGGGGTGAGCAGAAGGGAGGGGTGGGGAAGAGGGGGGGAAAACCAAGCTACATCATGTACAGGTACAAAATAACCATGATGAATGTGATCATTATGTATACAATGTACCAATACATGTTCTTGGTAAAAAACAAACAAATAATAATAATAAACAGAAAATATAGCGGCAGTCTTTCATTTACTTTTGAAGTACATATGTGTATATGTTGTATATGTTGATAAATGATAACAAAGACAGCAGAAGAGGTGTATGGCTCTACTCAAGGGACAAAATGATACTTAAAAAGGGCCAAAGGGGTGGGGATCTAGCTCAGTGGTAGAGCACTTGCCTAGCAAGCACAAGGCCCTGTGTTTGATCCTCAAAACCAACCCCAGAGAAAAGGAGCCAAAAGTTGACTTTTAACGTAGTAAGGAAAGCAGATTAGACATCCCTATTATTAAACTCAAGAATAAAATAAACTCTTCTTTTTCTTGTGAAATAATCTACGAAGTTAAATAAAATGATATTTCTTTTTCTCACAATTACATTATTATCTGTTTGTAAAGGTTAAACATGTTTTCAGTCCTCTATATCAACATGTAACTAACAAAAATTAACTACTACTAGCAACAGAATGGGAAATATCAAAAAGCCAGACAATCATGAATCATGAGGGTTTCATACACAGATGAAAATATAAATAATTTCTCCAAAGCCCAGAATTCCACTTTCTTGTCCTATTAAAATGAACAAGAGTGGGGTGGGGATTTAGCTCAAGTGGTAGAGCACTTGCCTAGCAAGTGCAAGACCCTGTGTGCCATCCCCAGCACACACACAAAAAAAAGAACAAGAACTTAACCGCCAGATGATATCTACACAAGATTTTATAGGTACCACATTATACATTCTTTCACCTCACAATGAAAAGGTTTTTAGCTGACCAGAATCATTCTCCCACAGGGCATGAAGCCTGCCCCAGGAGAAGGTATTTTAGACAAAAAGGACCAAATAGGTATCACTCTTCGAGGTCTGTGACTAACTAGTATACCCAGGCTGTTGCTTTCTGCACTGGTGATCAGAGGGACAGTGAAAGGGTGGGATTTTACCACTGAACTCTCCACCTGCTCTTTCTTATTTACAACCTGGTCTCTGGGACCAAATACTCAAACTTCAGGGGCTATCACTTACCTAAGATGGTCTTGTCTCAGACACTCCAATCAACTATGATATCACATTACAAATGCATACTAGCTGACTTCAAAAAGAAGTAGAATTTGGAAGGCTGAATCATTTCTTCCCTCAGAGTGATCATTTCAAAATGTTGTAAAGAACAGTGAAGTGTCATTAAGTGATCCCACTTCCCGTAAGGCCCACACATCTAAAAATGTCCTGCAATGACTTCAACAGGGCCTAGCAGCATGGAGTTCACACTAAAATTATAAAAAGAATACAGCTGCTAAACATATAATCCCACTATAATATACTGACTCAGATATCAGTGTTTTTATCCAGCGTAAACAGAAAGTGTTCTGTGGTTGATGGTTAACTCAACTGTATTGTGCCAGCACTTCTGAAGCTAAACTCACAAACATGATCCCTGGATCAACTGGTTAAAATGAGGGTGATTACGTTTCCCATCTTGCCAAGGACTGATTCCGTGGTTTATACCTATTGCCCCAGAGTATTATCGAAGCCCGGTCTCTTTTTCAAAAATATCCTAGTGATGACCCTAGTTGTATCCTGACTCTGCTCCCACAGAGAACAAAGTGAGAATGTATGGCTACATTAGCAGAAGACAATGTCACTACTGGAAAAACATTTCTAAGTACAAACTCTTGCTAAATCCAGTCGCAGGGGATGGGGCAAGGTAATAAAAGCACTAGCTATACACCATTAAACACACACATCCCTCTTTAAGTTTCCGAAAATACTGAATCATTACAATGTAAATATTTATGTACAACTGAACATTAATCCAAATAAAATTGAGATTAACCCTTTCTTTAACAGTTGAGCTTACATTGAAGTCAATTCCTCATCTTTGAAAAACACACACTTAGGCCAGGCAAGGTAGCCTATGGATGGAAGGCTGAGGCAGGAGAAGCCCGAATTCAAGCCCAGCCTGGCAACTTAGCAACTTAGTGAGACCCTGTATCAAAATAAAAAATAAAAAAATAGCTGAGGATATGGCTCAGTGTGCAGGCTCTAGGTTCAATTCCCAGTACGACCAAACAAAACACATACAACATACAACCCACACACACAATTTTAAATGCAGAACAAATCATATATACTGTAAAGAATGAAGATGTACATGTACCAACTTCACACAAGGAATGTAAACATTATGTACTGCAAACATGTACAAAAGAAAAGGGGGATCAAGAGATGGATGGAGCGGGGAGGGAAGGAAGGGAAAGGGGATGAAAAAGGGAATTAGGATGTATTTATTATGTATATGTACCAACTACCCAAAATGAATGTAAACATTATGTACTACAAACATGTACTAATAAATAAAATTTAAAAAGAAAATATTTCCATTTATAGGTTTTAATTTATATGACTTTCATGGTTTTTGTTCTTGTCCATGTAAATTTTATTTTTTAATGTATATGATGTGTTTATTCATAAAATACAGACTTAAGTAGGCACATTCCTTTAGATGTAGCATAGCTGTGGTGTTTTTAAAATTTTTATTAGTACATATTTATAGTACACATGATTAAATTCATTGTGGAGAGTTGGTACATGTACATAACACATTTTATTTCTTTTTATGAGTCCTTCCCCTCCATCTTCCCCTCCCTCTAATTTATTTATATGACTTTTCGAAGACAATAATCCTATTTAAGAAGCTGTATTTTCCTTTTAATTAACTTTAAAAATCAGAGAAAAGATTGCCAAATTCGTTTTAGCAATCAAAAATTCTACCCTCACAGGAAATACATATTATTTTAACCTAATTGAGATAGATACATATACTAAAGAGAGTTATAATTTTCCAACAATGATTTTCCGTAAATATGTGTGAGCAACCTTAGAGCTCTCGCAAATCAAATAAAGCATTGATTCCCAATCAATAATAAGAAACTAAAGCAAATCCAAACCTTTCTAAGCTAATCCAGATTCTGTAAACACTAGTTCCTGGAACAAGTCTGTGTCCTTAGCACAGCCTAACATTCAATATATTAAGAAAGATTTGCTTAAAATGGCCCATCAGAAAAAAGACCATGGATTAATCATCATCTGTTGACAGTTATGAGTCAATATGTACAGCCAGATAGATAGCCTGGGTTCAAATCCTCACTCACTAAAGATGGGTGATCCAGGGAAGGTTAACCTTCCTAGCTCAACGATCACAATTATAAAATGGAAGGAATACTACTACTACCTATTGGGACTGTCATGAGGCCTAAAAGAGCTAAACTTGCAGCTCTAGTCATCATGAACTTTTAGTTTCTCAAAAGCATCAATCTTAATTTTTCACTTCTTCCTCTAGCACATGCTTTTTCTTCTGCAAAGAACATTCCCTTCTTTGCTTGGGTTCCTAAATGAAACTTAAAGAACGCCTCCCTTCACCTCCTATCTATGTCAGGTGTATCTGTTATTTGCCCTAAAAGCACCCTGTATCACTGCACTAAACTAAGATTCAGTTGCCTTGCTAGGCTCTACTCCTTAAAGACAGCAATCATGTGTGCCTTGATCATCACTGTAAAACTCAACCCTAGCACAGTACAGGTTCACAGTAGGTGTTTGATAAATATCCCCTGAATGACTATAGAATGAAATAAGTCATACAATGGAGAAAGGAAATCAAAGAAAAATTTCCAAGCTAAATATTTCACTCTGTAGAAGTTTACACCTCTTTGCATTTAAGATATACAAGTGTGCTTCTTTCTGCTCATCTCCTGAGAGACTTGCTATTAATACATTCACCATTAGCCACGATTCGTATGTCTTGCTGTCAGGTGGCTTGAACCACTGGTGGTACATGTGTGACTGTCCGATTGGGTGACTTTTTATTAATCATATTAGTTTATGCATGAGTGCCCAACTGGGTGGCTTTTAATTAATTTTATTAGTAAAAAGACTTATAAAAGTGATTGGATCCCTTCGTACCACCAGTGGTATGAGCTGTCCAATCAGACAGTGATCTGGGTACCATCAGTGGTTGAAGCCAGTGGGAACGTGCTACACAAGTGTCCTATTCAGACCAAATACAAACCTTATGCCCATTCTGGGCACAGAACCATGGCTTCATAAGCAGAGGAAGTAACAATCTGTTGAGTGTATTTATATGTATTATTTCATGCCCCATACTCCAAAGGCTTTGTTAAAATGAAGATATTATAGCAACATTATATGGCTAGTATTATTTCCCTGAATGTTATCAACTGGGCTAAAAGAAATCTAGTGGTATACGTGAAGAGAAGACAAGGAAGATGAGATCGTGACTATGGAAAAGCATACCAAAAAAAAAAAAAAAATTCTTGAGTATTTCACATAGTGAAGTAGTGGAGCAACAATAGCAGCTCACCTCGAAGCTGGCACTAGGTGGCACCAGTGCCCCTATCTACCTACACAGAAATGAAACGAAGAGAGAACCACCAGGCTATCTTTCAGAGCTTAGACTGAAACTTCAGAAGTCTATCTCTCTCCATTATATTGACAAGCAGATATAATACCCTGGAGTTCAGGCTCTCTAAGTCTGCCATCCACACAGGACGGGGCTAAAGGACGTTGTGCTTCTCAAACCCTCCCGGAAGGAGAGTTTCTCAACATGCTGGCCTAGCCAAGAGGTTCAGAATCAGCTCACTATTCTAAATGCAGAGGTTCTCAGTGAGGTGAGAAGAGAAAGGTGGCATCAGAATAACTGGAAAGCTTTTTCAAACTTTAGATTGAATCACAGAAAACCTCCAACAGTCAGAAATCTGTTATATACAAAAAACAACAACGGCAAACAGTTCAACCTAATGTACACATACTCAGAATCACCAGCTGACTGAGGCATTGTTACTCATGAAGAGCATGCCACATTTCTTTGGTTTGGTAAGAGGGGAAAGGTTGAAAATACACACACAGTTGACCTCTTCCTAAAGTTATAAAGCATGAACCGAGCGAAGAAAAGGATATGACACAATATTCAGGATAGGGAATAAACTATATTTAAAAACAGCAGACATGGGAATAGGGTCACCAAAGAAAAAAGTAAATGCTATATTATTAAGTGTAAAAAGCAAATTAAAACTGGTATATAAAATATATTTGTAACCTATCTTTTAGAGAAGTCCAAACAACTTGGAGGGGAGGTTATACTCTCTATAGAAAAAAAGTATGGATCGATATATAATAAAAATATCAATTGTCTCTAAGTGAAAGATGATCCATATTTTGTTTGATTTTTATCATTTTATTTACATACATTTTCTAAAATAAATAGGTACAATACTTTTGGAACCTGAAACAGAAAAAAAAAAAAATGACCCTGGGAGAAAAATTAGAGAAATCCAACTAAATTCTATAGTTTAGTCAATAGTATGGACCCAATGTTAAATAAAATGTTAACATTAGGGAAAGCTGGATACAAATTATACATGGGACCTCTGAACTATCTTAAATAAATTTTCTATCAATCTAGAATTATTAAAAATAAGCCATGCAATGATATCACATTTTTAAAATATAGAAGAAACATAAACTAAAATTTTTTTAATCTAGAAAGAATCCTTTTGGTTAAGCCATCCCTATATATAAAGAAGAATATGGCAGAATAAATTCTTTGGCAAGTAAGTCGCTATACTTTCCAGCATTACAACAGAAAGTTGCAAAGGTAATTACATCATCTAGCCTCTCCTAAATATGAAAGTGATGTCATCTTACTGGGCACAGACTCACGGAAGC
The DNA here is from genome assembly GCA_004026905.1 of Hystrix cristata. Classification (NCBI taxonomy): domain Eukaryota; kingdom Metazoa; phylum Chordata; class Mammalia; order Rodentia; family Hystricidae; genus Hystrix; species Hystrix cristata. The sequence continues at coordinate 58,782 of PVJO010007258.1, forward strand.
AAGAGACAAATGGTTAAGTCCCTATTTTATCTGATTATATAAATGGTGTAGATGAAGACTACCCATTATAATAATGTATACAAATTGGAGAGGAAAGGAATTAAAAGTTAAGCTTAGCTAGTGACAAAGCCCTTTCCTTCATATTTTTTAAATCTATTTTCCCCAAATCCTGGGTAGTTACAAGTGCATGTGCTCACATTTGCTTAAGAAATGTGCTAGCTAGGCTTGGCGGCACAAGCCCATAATCCCAACACTCTGGGAAGATGAGCCAGGAGGATCACAAGTTCGAATCCAGGCTGGGCAACTTATGGACTCAGTGAGAGCCTATCACGAAATTTAAAATAAATAAATAAATAAAGGGGCCAAGGATGTAGCTCAGTGTGAAGGCCCTGCGTTTAATTCCCAGTACCACAAAAAAGGGGGCACAGGCTCAGTGTTAAAGTATTTACATTATATGCATGAGGCCCTGGTTTCAATCTTCAGTACTCTAAATGAAGGAAGGAAGAGATGGAGGGAGCGAAGGAGGGGAAAGGAAAAGGAAAAGAATAAAAAACTATGCAATGAGTAATATACTATGCCCTGCCCTCGTGGAGCTTATCATTCAATAAGCAGCCTAATACAGACAGCTAGATAGGTAGAATAGGAAGGACAGTCACCTGTGAGGCATTCCTCAACCCTATAATAACAGCCCAACCAGATGACTACAGGCTTTTTAAAGTTAGTAATGACAGCTACCCTCTGCAATTATCCAACTATACATGTTATCACTTTATTAACTGGCTTGACTGAAAGTAGATTTTATTTTTTAAGTCCTTTCAAATATTGAGGCATAAAAAAGTATGCAGAGTAAAGGATGAAAAGTGAGTTTCTAAAAGACAAGAGAAGAAAGAAGAATGCAGCATCAAAAAGCACAAACACGAAACTAAAAAGTCTTGACCAAATTCATCTACAGACTAGCCAGCTGTTACAAACAACATGCTGTCTGATCATATGATTCCAACAAATATAAACTTAGGAAGAGGATAGTTAGTCTCATTGTGGAACACAACCAAAGGAGGTTTCATTACCTAAGTATTTTAAATGCCTCAATTTAAAGCACTCCGCATAGTTCTAAAATAAGAACTTGAGGCTGGGAGCGCTGTTTAGTGGTACAGCACTTG
>PVJO010007258.1:60041-83205 GCA_004026905.1 Hystrix cristata
CAAACAGAGCAGACCTTTCTTGCCCATCTCAATGAATACTCAAGGAAACAGAGTGATGCATCTTCAGGCAAAGGCCAGCCAAGAAACTTGCTGCAATTTCAAATTCCAGTATTTCCTACTAGTAGATACTGCCCATAAATTCCTAATGCATTTAGCTTCTGTAATGTAAAGAAGATTTAAGACATGCCTTTGCAGTTATTTCTGTGATTATTTAATCTAAAACATATCATCTTAAAACTAGGCAGTAATTCAATCCTCCTTGAAAGATGTGCAATCACTGTCAACAGCAGTAAAAGATAAGGCAGTTTGCTTTTTCACGTGTGGAGCAATCTGCTGCTTGCTCTTCTTCAAAAGCAAAACTAAGGTCAACACAGAGGATGGTTTTGAAATGTTGTCTCTTACCATACATCATCTTGAGCTCTGCTGGTTATGTGACAGTGTCTTAACAGGTTAGGTTATTATTTTTTTTTTTAAGAATGAAAAAACGTATTATTAAAATGCTTTCAACACCCTTATCTTTTGGTTTCCTGGGCCACTATGCTTGAAAGTAGAAGAGAACAACAACACTGAGGTTCAGAGCCTGATGCCAAGTCCAAACAACATCCTAGTCTTTAAGCAGCAGTGTGGCAGCACCAGTAAAAGTAAGGAAAAACTGGTCTAGCAATAGCAGAATGTGGCCACAGACCTGGCCAGGGACCAAGCCTCAAAAGTTTAGAGGGTCATTCAACAGGACAGATTCGTACAACTGAAAAAGTCAACCACACTACTTTGAAACAGCATTGCTTTTCTTAACTCAAGAGGTAGAGGTAAGTCATCAACAGAGTTCACAAGTCTAAAGAACTAATTTTTCATCTTCAATTCCTAGCCAATCCTTCTAATGCAAAATAAAACAATTTCCCCTGATGTTGTGACAAAATATTACATCTAGAAAATACTTGTTACCTTAGCTAGGAATGATGGAAAATTATAGAAGTCTACTCAAAGTTGAAAAACAATTCTTGCAACCAAAATCAGCTACTTCAAAATGAGTTGTTTGCAACTTTTTAAAGTCATTAAAGTAATACACAAGTGTTAAATAACAATAATCTCACCTTTGAAAAAATGACATAGTTTTGACTCAGTTTTGCAGATTTTTCACTGGAAGCTGTGATCATCAAATTAAACAGTGCATAGCTTCTCAGTAGTCTACTTATCTTAAGAACTTACAGGTTACAACTTGTTTTTTTAAATATGTCTCTTGAGTACAAACCATATTTGAGATTTCTAGTTTGGAAACTAAAGGCACACTCTGGCTATTGGCCATCAGTTCCCTGCTACTTCCTCCTCATCTTTGCTAATGCCCTGGTATAGCATCTACCTTCTCTTTCCTGCTGGCAGTTCCCTGAGCAAAAAGTGACCCTTTGCTCAAAGTTGGAGGTCCATGGAAGTGGTTAATAATCTTCTCTGGTTGAGGATAACTGGAAACAAGATATAAGGAAACACTTTACCTCTATGAGGTTAAATCAAACCAAAAACAAAGTATGGTTGTAGGGTGAAGGTTTTCTTTTTAGAAAAATTTCAGATGTTTGAAACTTATGCTAGGAACAAATCTCCCATTTTACTAAATGTTATCATCACAATCGCAGCCCAGTCACTCCACAGAACTATTTCAATAACCAAAAGATGATGGCATAAATAAATGCAGGTACCACAGAGATAAGACAAGGTCTGGGGAGCTATCCCACCATTACAATGTTCTCCTCCCTAATGCCAGAGCCGTCACCTTTGTAGAGCGCTTACATCTATTTATACCTCCCTAGTATATCCCTACTGAGCTGGGATTCAAAACAGCTGCTGGGGCTGGTGTGTCTTTTTAACCCCACTACTTTGTATTCCTGGAGCTGAGCATTACCAACCACTGGGTTCTAACCAAGTAAGCCCCAAAACAATGAAAAGGGATGGCTGAGGGGTAAAAGTAATGTTGAGGCACTCCATTTCAAAACAGAAATACAAAAGGTGAAGGATTCACCATGAAAGCTTTCATTTTGCAGTCGTCTCTTCTAAAACAGCCTGTATTTTAAAGGATACTACCTGCAATGATGTATGGTAGCCCCCTGGACTCCATGGGGAATCATTCCAAGACATTCTCACATGCCTGAAATCATGGATAGCACTGAACCCTATCTATAGTACAGTACTTTTTCCTAAACATACATACCTATGATAAAGTTTAATTTATAAATTAGGCAGAGTAAGAGATAAACAACAATAATAATAAAATACAATAATCATAGTAATAAACTGTAATAAAAGTTATTTAAAACTTATGAATTGTTTATTTCTGGAATTTTCCATGTAATATTTTCAGACTACAGTTGACCAGGGGTGACTCAAACTATGCAAAGTGAAACCAAAGATAAAAGGAAAGTACTGAATTCTCCGGGGGTTATTTCCTAAAGAAAGGTACTCTCCTATAAATATTTTAATATATAATCTCTTGGTAACAAAGAAAATGTTACAATTAATGTAAATATGTAAATGAAAAAAATCTGCTTCCCCACAAAAATCCTGACCTTTATACTTGACACTATAAACAAAATCTAAGTAGAGCAGTCCAAAAAATTCTGGGGGAAATTCTGAGCTGTACAACATCCTTAAAGGGTCATTCATTTTGCTTAAAAATGTGTAACAGGTAACTATATTTGAATGAATATGCTAATACTGACATTTCTATCTGGGGAAATAAACACTGCTTAGCTTCCCAATTAAAGGCTGCATAATTCACCAAAGGCACGCTTTAGCCCTTCCTTCTTTAGTTTCCAGGTTATAGAAACAACTTGCTTCACAGAAACTCTGACTTTCGCATGTAAGAAGGTTAGAGTTTCCATCTTTTACTTGGATTCATCCCATGTGATATCAGTGCGAGTTCTCTCTTCTTGAAGCCATGACTGAATTTTAAACTCATTCACCAAGTTCCTGTTTCTGATCTGAAGGAAACTTTCAGCTTTCAGTTTGAGAATCTGAAATGACTAACATATTCTGAACACAATGAAGGATCACCATCTTCCCAGCTGTAGCAGCTCTGCCCATTTCTCCAGGTTTTCTTTGAAGACAAATCACTCAGTTCCCCCAGGGGAGAGGTCCTTCTAAACCCTATCATTTATCATATTAAAATAGTTCAAGCACACATTAAAGGTAATAAACAAAATACCTAAGAGAAAACAGATATTTCACCATGCTGCCCACTGCATTAACCTTATAACAACCACTAAAATCCACCATTAACATTTTCAACATATCTTTAATAGTCTAACTTCACATTCCCTTCTCATTAATCAAGTGAGAAATAGGAAATCTCTATCCTAACTTCCCTGTAAAGTATGCTAACCTGACAGCACCTATGAGAGGAAAATCCTCCTGCTATGAAATTAGTTCCAAAAATGCCAAGATGCTCATAGCACAGGAAAATAGGGGCTGTTTGTGTCACCATACGGAACACCTGAATAGCTATGCAGACCCTTCACATTAACACCATCATGCACAAGGTACCGCTTTCTTTTATAAAATGCCCTATTGAATTTGTGGAAAATTACTAAAAGTACAAAAAGTCTTCATCATAAAATAATGTATTTTCACCTCTATGTCCCACAGCAAAAACCCAAAGGAGATTGTAATGGGCCTTCCGTGAGTTTGTTTAATAAATGATGCAAGTACAATATTTAATAATGCTGTGAGAAAGCAGCATACAAACATATTTGCCCAAATCAAACATGGTCCTTGTAAAATTCAATTTTATATACTACAAACTGAGATAAATTAGTTGTCCTAAGAGACAGTTGTACGTACCATAAACCGAGATATAGACAAAGACTCATGTTGCCACACATACCTAGATTTTCTTTGTTTTTTAAATTGTAAAATAATATAACTTGCCATGCATATCTTTAGCCAAAAACTAGACACAGCGGTTGGTTTTCCTCTCAACAAAAGTAACCATTCAGGTTTAGTTTTTTAAATCCTCATTAAAACCACATTGCACACAAAAAAACACAAAATATTTTCAATATTTTGCATTTAGACATCATTGCTAATAACTACAATTTAAATATAGTCAAGCATTATGTAGTCACATTTCCATCGATGACAGAACCCATCTATGAGTGTGATCCCATAAGACTATAATGGAGCTCCACAGATTCCTATAACATAGTAAGAATGCTGCACAACACATTACTCACATTTGTGGTGATGCTGGTGCAAACCCTGGCTGCAGTCACATAACAGCATAGTATATACAATTATGTCAACTAAGTGTGTTGTTGTAGGCTCTGTCATCTAGGTTTGCCTATATACAACTTATGATGTTTGCACAATGACAAAATCAATGAATAAAATCAACAACACATTTGTTAGAATATATCCCCATTGAGTGAGACATGACTATAACACGTTCACAGTTAAATCTGCAACAGAATTGAACTGGTTCAACATTAAGACCTTAAAACTTCCTTGGTCATTTACTTTGGTTGGCCATAATGTTTTTCAAGATTATAGTGTGCCCTAGAAACCCATTATTTTAGCAAAAATGTTGTGTTTACATGACAAAATATTGTTCTTTTCTCATCAGATATCTTTTTCACTCATTTGGAGTTACTCTGATCCTGAAAGATGCTCACAGTATAGTGTCAAGTTGAAGGAAGCAAGTCACAAATTAGTATGTACAGTAAGAACCTATTTTTGTAAAAAGATGTTATAGTATGTGTACCTATTCATGCAAATGTCCACATATATACGTGCAAATATGTACACTGCAAAGTTGACAGTGGATCTCTCTGGGTATGGGATTATGGTGCTTTTATTTTCCTTTATAATTACATTTTCCATGTAGAAAATTTAGAAAATACAAATAAATAATATTTCAACAATGGGAGAAAAAGTTATTTCAAAAACACCTGAGCACTCACTCAGTACAAGCTGATACATACGTAGCACAGTGTTGTTAAAAGAATCATATTGTAGTTATCCTCTACTGTGGTATCCAAATGTTTCACATTATTAATTGGAATAATTACTAACAAAATGGCATATTACAGATTGTTTAATACAGTAGTGAATATATAGTGTAAAAAGTAAAAATCCCTATAATGTCTTCCTCTAATACCACTCCCTTTTCCTCTAGGGAAAACTATTCTTGGTGTGCTATCAATCAGGCCGTTTTATTATCTATACAAATGATAAGGGTTTGTTTGTTTTTAGATAAGGGGACTCATGGCACACAACTTTTCTGATCCCTTTCTCCCTCCTTCCCACTCAACAACATATTCTGGAACTCCAATGTCCATTTATATATGTCTATCTGAAGGGTTTTTTTTTCCTTTTTTTTTTCTTCTTTTTTTTAATCGCTCTATGGCATTCTATAGTACAACCTAATATTTAAATCATTCCACTACTGAAGGATATTTAGGTTGCTGCCAAGTTTTCATGGTTATAAAGAGTTTTACTGCAGTGTAACTTTATATAGCTTTATATACATGTGCATATATTCCCCAGAATTGTTTTGTGGAATTGCTGAGTCAAAATATATGTACATTTTAAAATGGGAAGATGTAGGTATTCTTTATCAAAAAGGTTACACCGAGGATTAGAGTGCCAATTTGCTAGCTGTAGATAATTATATTTCACTTTTTCCAATGTATTTGGTGAAAAACAGTTTATATTACCCTAATGACTAGAGTGATTATGAGCATCTTTTTTTATTCAGCATGTTTATTTCTTTTTCTAGAGAATCCCAATTTACAATTCTCTGCCATTTTTTCTAACAGGTACCTATTTATTACTGATCTGTAGCAGCTCTTTATATAGTATTTACTGTATACTACACGGTAGAAGCCCATTAAATGTGATTTGGAACAGTTGATTAATTTTTTTTAATTTTTCGGTCAATTTGGATGAAAAATTGTAAAAATATATGAATATCAAATATTTCACTTTATCTTCATTTTATCTGTGGTAAATGTACACTTATTCACCAAACTTTTGATACACAGCCAAGAGGGCAACACATTTTTCTTTAACTCTGGGCCCATGGACTATAAAGAAATTTAAACTCAATTCTTAGGGTATAACTTCAAAGAATTGAAACGACACTTGTTAAAGCAATGTAAGTAAAGAATCTTTTTAGTTTTCTATGTCTATTTTACACAAAACTTTTATAGTCGTCTTACCAATTAGACAGCATTTTTCTTGGAAACTTCTTTTAATCAACACTTCCTAAAACACTCAGTTTGTTTCATTACACTGAACATAATGCAACCATCATACAGCTTCAACAATTATCCATATGTGCTGAACAGTCTTCTTTAATCCCTCCCCACTTCCCACTTCCATTCCTGAATTCCATATATTGTGGAGCTAATCCCAGACATCGTAACATTTCATCTGTCAGGTTTTCAGTAAGAACTCCAATTTTATCTACTCATATTTTATCAGTATATAAAAATCAAAAAAATTACATGTTTTAAAAAATGTACAACCAGTACAAATCTCCTATGATGAATGTTATCACTATGTACATATAAAATGTACCATTAAAATAAAATTTTAAAACATTCTCTTATCTGTATAACTCAATGATATTAATTTATTATTGATTTTACTCTTTATATAGTTAGTTAATATTTTAGTAATGAAATAATTCACTATATAAATTTTTACTCTAATTTTTGACAACTTTGGTTTCACTTAATGTAAATATAGCGTCAATAAATAACATTGACTATAAAAATAAATTAATTAATTAATTAAAATGTACAACCAAACTATACTGGTTCAGTAATAAAATATGCATCTGCTCTACCGGTGGGAACACAAGCACCTTGGAGCACTGGAGATTAGCCTACTAAGAGCAAGTGTTCAGTGCACAATTACTTAACAAAGGAAATAAAGACCATCACTTAAGATGGTGAGTTGGATAAGTGGAAGTCAAAGGTTCTATTGCATATGCAGAACCTAAAGCCCCCACCCAAGCCCCGGCGGTCCCCTACTTGCCTTTTTAACTTTGTTATGGTATCTTATGCTTTCCAGAAGTATTAAAAATATTCACATGTTTTAAACATACCCTTAATTTATTTCTGTCTATGATGGAAGGTGAGGATCCATTTCCCTCCAATGTTTAGCCAACTATCCTATTTCCATTTTGATTTTCAACATTACACTTAGAGATTTAAAAGAACTAAAATATCAACTTACAAGAGAAAGAAGTCATGCAAACAAAATAATAAACAACAATCTATGTTCACCTTGATAGCCTCATACTATTATGCATTTAAAGATCAAGCAGCAGCTTCAGGAGCAAAAAGGTTGACACGCCTGGCTTATTCATTACTGAATTCTGACTTATAAAATCACCAAAGGGTATGACTGCATAGGCCTCTATCTAAATCTTAGAAGTTGAGTTGCCATACCTATGAACTTACATTCACATAAAAATAACTCTCACCTCACTCAATAACAGCAACAAAAATCAACCTTCCCAACTCTCTATGGATGCCTTAATACAGCTGCTAGTCAAGAAAATGAATGCAGTCTTCTGAACCACAATATCTCATGGAAATGTAAACAAAAGGTACAAAAAATTACTGTAAAATCTGCTAAATTTCCTTCATAGTATAGAAAAGCAGTAATTTATAATGTTGCCTTTTTTTGAACCCAAGGTCTTCACACGGAGCTACATCTTCAGTTCTTTTTAATTTTTATTTTAAGACAAGTTCTTGCTAAATTGCCCAAGCTGAGCTAGAATTTACAATCTTCCTGCCTCAACCTTCCGGAGTGCTGGGATTACAGGCCTGCACCACCACGCGCAGTTTATAAGCTTGCCTCATCTCTGGGTCCATCAAACTTTTTAAATAAAAGTCTAGAGAATAAATAGGCTTACCAGACTATATGGTCTCAGTTTCAGCTCTGCTGTTCAGCCAAACAATACATAAATGAATGGATATGGCTGTGTTCCAATAGAAGTTTATTTACAAAACCAGGTGGTAGGCAGGATTTGGCCACAGGGAGTATCTTTCTGGCTCCTGCCTTATACCGATGTTTGCTCTTTTTCAAATAGGAATCCACTACCCTAGCTGCACACTTATTTGAGCAAATATGGTAACAGTGACGGGTAAAGTGATCATTTCAGTACCACCTTGCAAAAATGAATATTCTCCAAATTAATCACTAGCCTTTTCATATAAGTTCTATTAATAACGTGAACACCTGAAACTGGTATTTATCTTAAAAACAGTTAAAATGAATGTTAAGTAGCTACAATAAAAGGAAAATATACAGTCTAGACAAATTCAATAATATTTTATTAATTATTCTGATAATAGTGAGTAGAAAAAGCCTATCAAGTCCATGGTTAGGATTCATAACTTCACTACTCAAACTACAGAAGTGGACTTTCAGAATACCTTTAAATTAGAATATAGCTGGATGTGGTGGCGCATGCCTGTAATTCCAGCACTCAGGAGGCTGAGGCGGGAGGATCACTGAGAGCTCGAGGCCAGCCTGGGCGACACAGTGAGCTCAAGGCCAGCCTGAACTGCTTAGTGAGACCCTGTCTCAAACGAACAAAAAAGAAAAAAAAGTGAGCATAAATTAGAATATACATTTGTGCTCCGGATTACTTACCAAAATCTTTGATGAAAAACTGTATGGTTTTGCCAAAATATTTTTAATGTGGAAAGTGAAACCAAAAACCTCCTTGGTTCAACATGCCATCTAATTTTAAAGGACAGATTTTTATGTTGCATTTGACAGCACGGTGAGGTAGTCATTGTATTTTTAAGACACAAAATGATAGCAGCCATTTTACTATAGTTAGAGAATGTGTAAATATGTCTTCACATGCTAAGCTCAAGGCTACTTGTTCACAGAATACATTTGAGCTCCAGGATTGTTGAAAGAGAAAATGCTCACATTGCTTACAAAAACAATGGGTATTATACAGAACAGAGAGAAAGAAAATTAAATAACATATGTATATAAGACCTCCTGACACTGAAAGCATATTCCATAAAAGAAAAAACATTAATAAACTTGATTTCATTCAAATTAAAGAATTTTGTTCTACAAAACTCTCCATGAAAAGGTTAGATGGAAAGACAAGCCACAGACTAAAAGAATATACTTTCAAAGAACATATCAAACAAAGGATTAGTATTTAAATACATCAAGAGCTCTCATATATTGTTGACAGAAATGGAAAATGGTACAGCCACTATGGAAAACACTTGGGCAGTTCCTTAGTACATGGAACAAGCAATTGTTACAAAACCCAGCAATTGTACTCTTGGGCAACTATCCCAGAGAAATGGAAATTTATGCTCATACAAAAACCTGTACATAATTGTTCACAGGAGCTTTATTTATAATAGGGCCAGAACCAAAACAAATGAAACCTTGGAATCACCACATGTCCTTTGATAAGTGAACAGTTAAACATAGTACATCCATACCATGGAATACTATTCAGCAATGAAAAGGAACAAACTATTGATTCCTTGCATCACTTTCCAGGAATTCTGTCTAGTGAAAAAAGCTAATCTCAAAAGGTCACTGTAAGTCCATTTATATAGCATTCTTGAAATGACAAGGTAATACATGAGATATGGATTTGTGGTTGCCAGGGGTCAGCAAGGAGGGAGGTGGCTATGAATATAAAAGCCAACACACAGGATTCTTGCAGTGACTTAACTGTTCTGTAACTCACCTGTGGTGATTACACAAATCTCCAGGTGCTAACATTGTGTGGAACTAAATACACATACACAAACCAGTGCATGGTAAAACTGGTAAAATCTGCACAAGGAGGAATTCCTTGGTTCTATTGCTATACTCTATGTATGCATGATTGTGGGAACACATAAAGGATATTATTTCTTAGAAATGTTTGACAATCTCAAAATTCATCTCAAAACTATCTCAAAAGTCAAGGTCGAAGGGAAATGAAAAAAAAGTTTATAAGACCACCTAATCACAGGAGTAGAAAAGCAAAGCTTTTACTTTTGCAACAGGCTCTGCAATCAAAGTTCAAAGAAGGGGAAAAAATTAATGCTGGAAAAATTCTACAAGCTACAATTAATAAAATCATCTTCTCCTCCCCTATGGAGCCTAATTTCCCCAAGATTTTATGTCCCAGATTTGGTTCCTGTTTTCCATAAAAATAAACTATACATACATCTGTCTCTCCAACAACCCAACCACCATCCCAGACTATAGACTCATCAAATAGGGATTGTCTTCTTAACTATCATATCCTGATGGCCTGGCACAAAATAAATGACAGATGAAGGAACAAGACAGTTGAAAGAATGAATAAATAGAAAAAAGGAGATATTTCTTTTAAAGTTCCTAGTCAGTCAGTATTCCCTTATGAATTTCTAAAACCCATGAATGCTTTAAAATAATGTTAAATGAAATAAGTCAAACACACAAGCTTAAATATTGCATGGTTTCTCTTACACGAGAAACCCAAGGTATAAATAAAGAGCAAAATAAAAGACAGATAATAGGAAACAAGGAGATGGATCTTTTGCAAAGGGGAAGGGGACCAAGAAGAAAAAACAGAAAAGATGGAATGGGGAGGGTGAAGGGGAAAGGAGATGTAAACAGAATTAAGATGTGTTATGTACATGTACCAACTCCCCATGATGAATGTAATCATTATGTACTGCAAATGTGTACTAATAAAACTTTAGATGTAAATAAATAAAATCATAATCACAAAATAAAATCAGCATGGTATATAAGCATTTTATTCGCAAGTTAACAATATAGTAATAGCTGGCTTTCGAAAAAATTCTTTTTACATCCCTTCTCCCTCTCCTCTCTTCATTTATAAACTCTCACATGAAACTCATTAAATGAGGATGAATTAATAACTAAACATATCTAAATTAAACTCATATGCAGACCTTTGAGAAAAACATGCTGAATAACTTGTATAACAATTTACGATGTCTTAATGCAAAATGCATTATATACATATGTATATTATACATGATATCTATCCATCGTGTCTATTCAGGTATAAGAATATAGAATTCAAGTTGGGAATTTACAGATCATCCTGCCAACCATGAAGACACTTGATTTACAGATGTGAAAACCAAAATAGGTAAAGTGACCTTTTAAAGGGAACATACATCTAGCTAGAGCTGAGATGGGACCCTGAGCCTCTCCAGAATCTCAATTCATTTCTCTTCTCACTGAACCTAGCAAGGGCAAGACTCATTTTCTTCACCCATTTTATCCCTACCTCAAATACGCAAACAAAAATCTTAATCCGAATCACATGTTTTATAAACAGGTTAAAAAAACACAAAACTCAATTTATCCCAAATTTAATTGTCTCATTATAACCTTCCACGGATTTTCAGATGTTAAATTACTTCTGATACCAGAACAATAAGGAACTTTATTCAAAAGTGCAAGTATACTGACAGTTTAACGTTTTATCCCCCATTTAAATTACAGAGAGTGTTAATTCTAACAAAAGTCTTACATGTTTTAGCTTTAGCAGCTTCAATCAAAAGATGAGCTGTTTTACAATTTAAGCAAGAGGCCTTACACTTTCATAATCTTGATTGATACGCTCATTGGAAATACTGTAATAGAACTCCAGTTGCTGCTTTATGTATAAAGATATTCAAAGCTTTTTCTTGTTAGAGGCAAAATTAAAAACCAAAGTGACACGCAACGATGGGAAACAGGGCCTTCATCAGCTTAAATCTCTGTTTCGTAGCCAATATGGTACTAAACATGAATTTAGAGGTCCAAGAATAAAAACACTGAAAGGAACCTTAGTTATGTTCCAGTCCAACATCCCCATTTTTACAGAAGAGGAAATGAAGCATCTGATTAAACCAATAACCAATAAAACAAACTGCTTGTTTTTTCACAGGGTCTCATTTAAATGCCATTTTACCCTAACGCATCTCACCATTCCTCAGAGCTAGGACTGAGTTTTTTAAAGTGAAAAGAGCTAATGTAGCAAATTAATTTCAAGAGGATGAAAAAAAAAATGACTTCGAAGGAGGAGATGCTGAAGTGAAAAGAAGTGACGTCTTATTTCAAATATGTAACCCCTTGATAGGGTTAGGCAATGAATCATATTCTCCTAGCTTTTCGTACAGACATCAGCCAGAATTCTTTCGGGTATTCACATGAGAGGAAGAGGAAGTGAATAAACCTAATACGAAATACAGAGCACCCACTGAAGGAAGAGATGTAGGCAGAAGGAACGGTTTGGGGGAAGCATGCTTCTGCTAGAATCCAGATGTTTTCTAACATCCCTAAAGGTACGGATGGCAAGGATTAAATTACAAGCCAGGCCATTCCTCAAATTAGAGAAAGCAGATGCTTCCCGAGCCTGAGAGACCCTCCTAGTTCTCAGTTACAGAGCGACCAGGAGGGGACAAAATGGAGCTGAGGTCTAGGGGCGCCCTAAAGGTCGTTTGGAGGTCTCGTAAATACTTGACGTGCTCCTCTCCAAATGGACAAGGCCAAACCTAGTAGCCTGATCAGGAAGATGACTTCTGGCCTTCGGGGTATGGTGAGAGGTGGTAAGAGGCAGGTCAGGTTCTCGCGGACCCCAGACTATGAAAAGAGGACACAGCGACCGCAGGAATCGCCTTGGCCTCAGATGAGCCTGGCGGGTAGATCCGCCAGGCCGCAGAAGACGGCGACCCGATACCGGGACCCGGAAAGCCCACCCAGCCTCCCTCAGGCTCAGGTGAGGTACACCTAGCCCAGCTGCCGGGGCCCCGAGACCCGCCGGGGAGGGATGCTACCAGCCTCCTCACCGGAGTTACTCACCGTCTGCGCTGCCCACCGCGTCTTCGCAGCCGACCGGCGCCGGGCCCCCGTGAAGCTCGCGGAAAGCAGCCGCGTGCCCGCTAGCGCTAGCGCGAGGAGGGGCGCGCCGCGGAGGCCAAAGAAAAGCCGCAGCGGCGCGCGCGCACCCGAAAGGCCGGCGGGGGCGGGGCGCGGCGCGAGCCCGGAAAAGACGCGCCCGGAGGGGCGGGCGGAGCGGGGGCGTGCGGTGGTGTGGCTTAGCCGGCCAAATCGCAGGCTGCGGACGGCTCGGCCCACCCACGCGTCCGCCCCCGCTCGCCCCGGACGTCAGCCGAAAAGGCGGAGCCTAGCGGGCGTGGGGCTGCGAGGGAAGGGTGCCGCGGGGGCGCCGAGGCGGCTAACGGCTCCGGGCCGGTTGCCGCTGCCTCCCGGCTCGCCGGCAGCGCGGTCGGGAGTGTTTCGGAAGGGCCTTGCCCCTAATTGGGGAGAGATGCAGAACGGGCCCACGCCCTCGCCTGCTTCCCAGGACTCCACCCTAGGATGAAAGATCCCCTGAGGTCATCTTCCAGCTGCCCTGTTAAAGATACTCATCTTGGGTCCTCGAGGATCGCTTTTCCTCTAGACAGAGATCTTAACTCCGAGCGAAACCGTCCTGCTCCTGGAAGCCTGAGCTCATGCTTCTCGTCTGTTTGTCCTGCCTAGCACTGGGTTAAGATCCCCATTCCCTCCTTTCTCGCTCGTGAAATATCACAAGAATGCAAGGTTTTCACGTTGTGCCTTTCATTTCCACGGTGGTGTAATGGCAAAAGGGCTCACAACTGATAGCCACTGCAGTGTGACATCTTACTTGTTCTGATCCTTATTTATAAGCCAGTCCTACAAACGCTATTCCCAAGAGATCCAAGAAATTACTGAGAAAGCTACAGTGAACTGTCTCAGGGCTTCCAAGTGGACACACCATAATTGCAAACGAGCCACCACAAACTGCCAAGAATATATCAGCAGAAGAAATAAATGTCAAGTATTCCAGTTCCCTGATGCGAAGCGGTACACTAGCTTCCTCTTTCTGCTGGTAAGAAGCATTTCATTTCACTTGCAATTTTCCGTTTTCCATAGAATTATCAGAAACACATACAAATATATACACACACGTATATATGCCTTACCATCTCAGATTTACAGGCCACAGCTCTTAAAATTTTGTGTGCATCAGAATCATCTAGGGTGCTTGTTCAAATGCGAGCACCTAGTTGTAACCCCCAGATATTTTGATCTGGATCTCAGTGGGATGGAGAAATTTGAATTTTTAATAAGCATTTCATGTGACACCATAGGTGGTTAGTTGACAGTACAGCTTTTGTGTGTTATTACACTGAAACCATATTATTCATTTAATTTCCAACAGACCCACCTACTTACACATGCTATGCCTATAAATATTGCTAAAGTAGTCATGTGGTTTCCTTTTTCAGGATTGACCTAGAAAGTTCAGAACTTCAAACAAGTTTAATTATCATCTTTATTTTTATGAGATCTTAAATAGGTAATCATTTGTCAGCTACATAAGTCACTAGGTAGCTATGGTGTACAAAGAACTGTCATCTATAGTAGAGTTAACGTAAAAGAAATTGGAGGAATGATCAAACTTACCCTCAACATATTTAGTCTGTAGTTATGGAGTTAAAACATAGGCACAATTCAAAACCGGCGTAGTGCGTAATCTGTTAGTTCAAGATGAAAAAAAAAAACTCTTGTAATTAAAGAGTACATTTTCCAGTTCCCTTTATTATGGGTCTCTTGGCCCAGGCATTATCAATTACGTAATTCCTCTGAACACTGAGTCCCCAGCTTACTGAATTTCCTCCAACTTTACACGGTATAAAGGAAAGAAATCACTAGAGCCTGAGGCTATGAGTTTTTGTTTGTATATAGGTCTACAGTACATGTATAATGTATGTATATGTGCATGATAGAGATTTTTCTATCAGGCTAACAATGTTTTTTTTTTGTTTTGTTTTTTTTGAGACAGGGTCTCACTATGTAGTTCATGCTGGCCTTGAGCTCACTATGTTGTTGCCCAGGCTTACCTCGAATTTGCAGCAGTCCTCCTGCCTCTGCCTCCCAAGTGCTGGGATTGCAGGCGTGTGCCACCACGCCCGGTTTAACAATGTATTTTCAGGATCTTTATTGTTTATTAGTGCCCAAGGTTATGACCATCTTTATCACCTACCATAGTTCTCCTTTTCCTCCACATTTAACCACACCCAGAATGAAAAGGAAAGAAAAGCTACATCTCCCGAAAGGAAACCAAATGTATGCACTCTATTTCCAGCTCATCTTTTTTCACTTTTTTAAGGTGAAAGAAAACCTTCCAAAACCCTCCAATAACTGCTTCCCAGGAACAAAACATTCCCCCAAGCAGCTGACATTTTAGACAGAACATTTGCGCCATTGTTTACAATCAGGAAGACAGGAGATTATTATCACTGTTTGAAAGATGAGGAAAAAGACTCAAGTGAAATGACTTGTCCAGTCATGAAACTAACTAGTAATAGAGCTGGGATTTCCTATCCCAGAGTGTTTGCCATTATATTAGGCTCACTCAGTAATGCATCCTACCCAGAACTACCAATCCAATTAGAAACCTATGGGTATGGAAATTAGGGAAGTGTACAGTGCAACTGACAAATTGAAAATACAACACAAAAAGTCCTGAAAGCATGAAAATGAACAGGGCTGCTCTGTTAGCAGTCACTGATATTTAGGCCTTGCCCATTTCGCTCTTCTTGTAACAAGAAGCTGAAACAGATAGCCAGGCTGCCTTTGGCATTAGTTATTTATGGAAGGACGGAAAACAACTGTTCTTCAGTGACTATGTAACAAGACTTTGCATTTTAAACTTACTTCACAAGTTCGTACAGTAATAATTTCCTCCTGTGGTCTGACTACAATCAGCAGGACTTTTTAATAATATTTGCACTTTGCAGCCCTAATAACCAAGCCAAATGTTGTCTTCAGTGGCCTGTCTGAAACAACTAGTGAAATCAGGAACAGGCAAAAGATAACATTATGAATATAAATAATAACCTAAGCCACTCCATTCAAGAATGGTCAGAGGTAGGGCTTGGGGTATACCTCAGTGATATAGCACCTGTCTAACTTGTGCAATGTCCTGGGCCCTGATGCCCAGCATGGTTAAAAAAAAAAAAAAGGACAAGGGCATAGTAGCCAGATCCAAATGTTATGTTTTTCAAATGATTCGTTTTTTCAAATATCTTTTTCACTCCCAGTACATTTTACCAATTTTTTTTTAAGTTAACTGAAAGACCAAAGCAAAGGAAAGACATCAAATGCCCCTGAATAGGAAGATAGAGTATTACGAAGAGTCAGGTCTTTCCAAATTAATCTATAAAGTGAGTGGACTCCAAATCAAAATCCCAGCAGGGTTTTAATGGAACTTAATTTCAGTTTCTCTCATGAAACTTATTCATTGTCCTTTTTAAAGCTGACTACTACCCCCCAATAAAATCCTCTGCAATTACTGATAATTGTTTTAGCAACTTTCCAAAAAAGAGGGGGTCTTCTATCCATAAGGCCAGAGAAGGTAAAATGAGCTGGAATTGTCACCAAATCCGCAAGAAAGTTACCTTTAGGTATATTTTTACCCACTATAGTTACTCTAGCTCAATAATATTAGGGGAAAAGATAGGTTGTCAACCTCAGAAGTTACCTAGATATCTCTTTATTATCCCTTCTCCCTTCTCTTTCACATACAAGGAGATTCTAGTCTCTCTCTCTCTCTCCCTCTCTCTCTCTCTCTCATTCTCTCTCTGTCTTGACAGGGTCTCACTATGTAGTTCAGACTGGCCTTGAACTCACCATGTAGTTTAGGCTGGTTTTGAACTCACAGTGATCCTCCTACCTCAGCCTCCCAGGTACTGGGATTACAGGCGTGTGCCACCACACCCAGCTGTCTATTTTTAAAAGACCAGTGAAAGTACAAAATTTTCAAATATTCCTTATTCAGGGTCACTATTAGCTCTGGGAGGTCACTGAGAGGCAGAGTAACAAGATGGGTTTCCAATTTAGGCCAGTTACCCTAGAGCAGGTCACATAACCTCTTTCTGAACCTCAGCCTCTTCACCTATAAATTGGGACTAATAATGGTACTTTATTCCTAAGACTCATCTGGGGGAGGATTAAATGAAATCAAGTTCATAAAATGCTTGATTTATGGCAAGCATATGGAAAATGGTGGCTATTAATTACCCAATTCAACCTCTTCATTTTGTATATTAAAAAAAAAAAGGAAACTACAACCAGAACAGTCTTTCTCCAGATTCTCCTGCTTATTGAGTGACATTTGTCAAAGCTAAGGGCTAAAGTACTTGAGAAGTGGCCTACAGCCATTTCATTTACTAAACTACTACCCAACCACCAAGCTATTCCCATTCCCTGTAATCCTCCAAATGTTCCCATTGCTTATGCCTTCTATAAATGGACAAACCCCATAATTGTAAATAATCACTCTGTTTCAATCCTTGGAAATTTATTTTTAAAAATCCTTCTTCAAACAAATGCCGTAATAAAACTGTCTGCTTCACTCAGGCCCTATGTGACATCTGGTATAGGCCAAATTATTGATATTCAAATAGAAAATCTGTAGCAATATGTTTGAATAATGAAAGCTACTATATGTGGAGCACTCACTATGTACCAGCCTCTACACCAAATACGTTACATATTTTAGTTCATTTAACCCTCACATCGACCCTGTGAAGTAGATACCATTTTTATTTCAGAGGAAGATATGCATGTGGCTAAATAAGTAATGTTTCACATGTCCTTTTCGTCATCATATAAATCCACCTAACAGGAGCATTAGCCATTCTTTTAAAATGATACACAGTATATTAACCATTGTTATTCTCTATAATTTTGTTATGAAATTTTGTTTTTTATAGAAGAGCATTTTTATATTTTCTTTATTAATATCTACTTGTATTACATTAAAATAAAAGGTTTAAAAAGAGAAACAGTCTCATTTTGTAATGTCCTTACTTCTATATTAGGCCCAGAGTGAATCTGAGAAGACGTTTATAGCAAATCCTTTGAAGGTGAGCCCATAGATTTTAAGAAAGTCATTTTTAGCTATCATGGTCTCATGCCAGACCACCTTTATAAGCAGATTTCAGGATCAGTAGCTAGCCTTAACCTTCTGCAAACTCATTTCAATGGTATTTGTAAAATAGTTCAACAAATTTGATTTTGTTGTTGCCACGGGGTAAACATTTGGGAATGGTGATCTAGGTCAGCATTTGAATTGGTCACTCCTTCTAACTGTACTCTCTTCATTGATCCATGATGAAAATTAGCCCTTTCTGAAGGTGCCCAAATTCTTTGTAGCTGTGTATCATTGTGTATGGACTAAACACATCCCTGAAAAATTACTTGTCAAGCAAATATTCAGAGAGCGCAACTTTTCCATTGATTGTCTCCTTATTATTATTACAAAAGAAGTACATGTTCACTTCTTTTGTTCAAATGGAAATATAGGAAGGAATCTATGATCACTCTTCTCAAAGATAACAACTCTTAATTATCTGGTGTGGAACTTTCTAGATATTTGTTGTGCATATGTATGGTCACATATACTTATTTTTTCAAAAATGAGACTAGTTCCACAAATAAAATTTATTATTAAAGTACAAATAATTATAGATATTGTGCTACAGATTTTTATTTGCTTAATAAAATATCACAAATATTCTATGCCATTGTGTTTATATTGAGATATCTGAATTATCCCCACTCCCTTTTTTTTTTTAACTGTTACACAGTGGTCCATTGTATGGCTATACCATACACTATCAACCATATCCTTATCGGTGAACATTCAGGATTTTTGCCTAATTTTCCACTATTAAAAATAAAACTCCACTTAATATCCTTGTGTATCTATCTTTGTATTTTTGTTCAGAAGTCTCTCTATGGGCTGGGAATGCTGCTCAGTAATGAGTGTTTGCCTAGTATGCATGAAGCCCTGAATTGGATCCCCACCACTACAAAGCAAAGTGAAATAAAACAAAACAATTTCTCTATATAATAGAACCCAGTAAGTACAAATGATGTAAAAAAGGATGTACATTTTAAATTTTAAAAGATACTGCCAAATTGGCTTTTAAAAGAACCTCTGAGGCAGAGTTTATGAATGCTAGTTTCTTCATATCCTTGCCAAAATTGAATATTGTCAATCTCAAAATCTTTCCAATCTGATAGGTAAAAATTCTATCTCCTTGTTGTATAATTTGCTTCCATTAAAAATGTTAAATAACCTCTATTTCAAAAAAGTAGTAATTATTCATTGGAGAAGTATAGAAAACACTAAAACTATATGAAGAGTGCTTATTAAATTTATAATTCTACCACCCTTGGGGAGCCACGGTTAATATTTCAGTAGCTCATTTATGTTTCTTCTTATGCATATTTTTTTCCAAAATGGAACCGTTGTGTGTATTAACATTGAACATGAGCTCTACTTGAGGTTACTAAAAATTCTTTAAAAAGGTAATATTTAGGACTGAGTAATACTGTAGCATATACATGTCACATAGTTTATTTAATCATTACCCTATTATTTGTGAGATGTTTGGGCTGGACCTTTAATTTATCCAATACTATAAATGATGTGTTATGAACATTTTGAGCATAAATTTGCTTTTCTCGTTAGTTTATTAGAGGAACTCCTAGATGTAGACTTGCTGAAAAAAAATGATACATTTTAAGATAATTGACTCATATTGCCAAAGCACTCTTTCTCTGATTTTCAAAAGAAATGTAAAAAGCAAGTTGTAATAATAGTCCTATTGATAATTAGGCTACCAATAAAGAGAAAAATACAAAATTCATTTGGGTACAGCATAGCAGGAGCTCATTTATAATCTTGAAGATAAAATAAAAAAGCCAGTGGCTAATGTTCAAGGGTAGAATCACCTCACCATGAATTATGACTTTTCTTACAAGTGAAAGGGGGGTCAGGAAGTGTTGCAAAACCTAGGACCTTCCTGTAGAAAACAAAAACGCATCATCAGGTTAAATCAAAGTCAAAGCATCTTCATTTGAGGTCACAGAAGTTAAAGAATGCAAGACTGGAAAAGTTCAGAAGACGAAAATATTTTCACCACTGACTAGGAGTAGAGCTATATCCTGCCTGACCCAGTAGTACTGTGTTTAATAAACAAACATCTATGACACATATTGCAAAATACAGATGAAGAAACCTCAGGACAGACTCAGATCATCATGCACACAAGTGTATCAAGGAATTTGGCCAGTACTCGGAGCATGGCTTAAGCACTTCCAAGACTGTCTCTGGGCCTGTATCATGTTAAAATAGGTATGACTGAGGCAATAGTTTTGCTTTCTGTACCTGTAAACAACAACAACAAAAAGAATATGCATTTGTCGTTAAAATTGAAAATACCTAACACATAAACTTTGGAAATAGAATATTAAGGCTGTAAAGAACTTAAAATATCATCTGGAATCCATTCATTTATTTATTTACAAACAAAGAAACTGGGGCTACAAAAGGTAAAGTAATTTATATAAGGCTACAAACAGTGATTTCAGAACTAAAAACTAAAAAATAGATCTCCTGACTCTCTATTTATCACACTTAACCTACCTGCCTCCCACCAATTTCCCAAAGGTTCTACAATTTAACTATAAGAAAATTACTGTAACCACATTTGTTATAGTGCCCTGGTTATCCTGCTTCAGTAAAAAGCTGTGAGGAAAATATGATCTGTTCGGTTTATATGGAATGTGTCTGAAGAAACAAGTGGAATTTTTGAAGGGAAAGATGATTTCTTCTTTATGTACTTTGTTAAGAAAAAACCCAAATGTTTCTAATTTATTTGTCCATTGTCTCCATGTAGTCAATTTTTCCACCAAATTTCACTCCATTTTGCAAATTCTTTATCGATGAATGTGTAAAATTGATTACTTTTCACATTTACTGTTTTTTCCCTTATTCCCAAACTGCCACTTTTATAGCATTCTTTCCATTTCATTTGACTGCAGCAAATATTTGTATCAGCAAATAGTCCAGATCTACATATTTGATATCAGAAAGGAACTTTCCAGTTACGGAAAATGTGATATTCTCAGTAGTTGGAGCCAAGAGGACATTTAGGGCATCTACCAAATATAATTTTGTAATACTATTGTTCTCATTATTGTTTACTTCTTTCCACCTATTTGTACTATAGAAAAGAAACTGTGGAAGTTCAGAAATACTTTAAAGAAATAATCTGCATTGAAAATGACCACCACTGGGGCTGGGGATTTAGCGCAGTGGTTAGAGTGCTAGCCTTCTAAGCACAAGGCCCTGAGTTCGAGCCCCAGCACCAAAAAAAAAAAAAAAAAAAAAAAGAAAATGACCACCACACACATGAAATCATGCTGAATACTACTAGTCATTAGAGAAATGAAAATCAAAAACAAAATGAGGTGTCACTTCACATCCACTAGGATGGTTATAATGGTACCAAACAAACCTATAGCAAACCACAAGTGTCGGCAAGGATATAGAGAAGTCAGAATCCTCCTACATGGCTGGTGGGAATGTAAAATTTTGCAGCCACCCTGGAAAACAGTTTAGCATTTGCTCAAAAAGTTAAACATAGAGTTGCCATATATCCTAACAATTCCACTCCTAAGTATTTACCCAAAATAACTGCAAAGAGGCACTCAAACAAATACATGTACATGTATGATGTAGCAGCACTATTCACAGGAGCCAAAAGGTGGAAACAGCTTGAATGTCTATCAACAGATAACTGGACAAATGAATTTGTTATATTAATACCACAGAATAGTTTTCATCCATAGAAATGAATGAAGTACTAATATGTACTAAAACATGAATGCACCTTGAAGTAGTATGCTAAGTAAAAGAAGCCAAATATAAGAGATCACATATTGTGCGACTTCATTTATATGAAAAATCCAAAATGAATTTATAGTGGTAGAAATGCAAAATGGAAGGTGCCAGGAGTTGCATGGAGGAGAGATATTGCTCAATAGATAAGGCATTTTACTTTGGAGTGATGGGAAGATTTTACAACTTGTAGGAGGTAGTGGTTGCACAACATTGTAAATATACTAAATGTCACTAAGTAGTTCAGATTAAAATGTTTAATTTGGTATTATTTGAACTACCTAAATAGATTTTATTGTGTAAAAGAATGTGCATTGAAAGCATGAAACGAAAGATTGTAAACTTTCACTTTTCAAAAGCACATGAAATGAAGCATCAGAGAACACACTGCTGATACCAATACCTCAGAAAGCAAAATGGGGCAGTGTAAATTTCCTTGGGAGTAAACTTTGGGTTCAGTGAATTATGGGGTAATTATCTTGTTCAATGATCTTAAATGAGTGTTTTCTATATCTGCTTGGAACCTAAATCCTACAACCCAACAGCTTCATTTGTTTTGCTATAAGACTGATGTTTTTAATCTGTCCTCAGAAAGGTTTTACTGTTTCTCTTAAACAGGCAAAAATTAGGCACAAAATTATTATTATTAATAATTTTTTTTTGTAGTGGTGGGGATTGAACCCAGGGCCTCATGCATACTAGGCAAGTGCTCTACCACTGAGCTACATCCTCAGTCCAACTTTTAAAAAAAGTCAATACTACACTTACAATTGAATGATTTCTTCTTAGATACAATATAACAAGTATAATCATTTCATAATCTAATCAGATTTTCATATTGTGTACTATGTTAATATAGCATTAAAACCATAGATGGCATCTTTAAAACAAATCATAATTTGAAATTTTACTGACAAATATCCGTTATTAAGAGGCTAAAGCAGGGGTTGAGGATTTACCTTAGTGAGAGACTGCTTTCCTAGCAAGTGCAAGGCCCTGAGTTCGCTCCCCAGCACCAAAAAAATAGGCTAAAGCAGCAAAAAAAAAAAATTCTGCAGGGCTGGGGGCATGTAGCTCAGTGGTAGAGTATGTGCTTGGCATACTTGTGACCCTGGGTTCAATCCCTGGCAAAATAAAAATGTTTTTCTTCTCAATTTTCAAATATTTTAAGTCTTTACTGGAAATTCATTTATCCATTCCTTCAGTCATTCAACAGATTTTTATTTAACTCTTATTGTGTGCTAGACTGTGAATTGGGTATACAGACATTATGCTAAACTAAGAAGACATGGTCATTTATATGTTAATGTAGAATACAAAAAATACAATAACTTCAGGAAGTGATGTGTCATGAACAATATAAAATGTAAACATGAGATCAAAAATTTGTTTTGAGTA
>PVJO010007259.1:0-83184 GCA_004026905.1 Hystrix cristata
TGGAGGTGAGAGCAGACTGGGTAGCAGTCATCAAACCTGTTTATTGTCTTCTTTTCTTCTCTCCACAACTAGAGTTTAGTCCCAGTGATAAAATTCTTCAATTTAAGTGGGTACACACGATTATCATTGAGCATTCCAATTTGAGTTCTGGGAGAATTTGAGCAGGTTTCCAGGAGGCGGCTGGACCTGACCTCAGCCTGGGAGCCCGGCACCACCTCTGAGGACCAGTGTGGAGAAGTTCTTTCAGGTTTCCCCAAGGTTCTGGGCGGCACAAGAGGACACAGCCACCAACAAGAGCTCGCAATCACAGCTTTCTTTACGATAGCCAGCACTGCATCCTCCGGGGTGCGCTTTTATCTTGCTTTTTCCTCTTTTACATCAAGCTCACTCTACAGGGCCAGTTTCTCCTCCACTCTTCACTCTGACTTTTTCAAATAAACTTTGTCACTGCTTTCTGAAAATAAAAATAAAAAAATAAAAAATAAATTCATGGGCTTTTTTTTTTTTTTTTTTTTTTTTGGTGAGACAGGATCTCACTAAGTCACTAAATCCTAAATTGCCCAGCCTGAGTTTGAACTTGCAGTCCTCCTGCCTAAGCCTCCGAAGAGATCTCCTTCTCTGGGAAAAGGACTCCATTCCATCCCTGGTTGGGGTGCCATTTGTACTAGTTACCTGATGCTATACTACCGTGTCCTTATAACCTAGTGGCTTCCAACAGCAGTTTCCTGTTTCTCAGGTTTCTGCTGCTGTCTCTGGGCTCAGGCGGTTGGTGGAGAGGCTGAGGCTGGCGGTTTTCTGCCCCTTCTTCATGTGCCTGGTGTAGTGGTGTGCTGTCAGCCAAACAGGTCTCTCCGAGGGGTCTCCGGGTGATCCTGAGATTTAAAATAGTCTCAGAGTTTGCACAATTCTCCTGTGCCGTATTTAGAGCAAGTTCCAGGCCAGCCCACAACCAAAGGGGTGGACAAAACAGGTCCCCGCGAAGACACAGGGACATGGTTGACCGGGGGCTGGGACTATAACCAATGTGGTCACCGACACAAAAGCTCACGTGAGCATTGTTTAAATTGGCGCTTGGCTTGGAACCACAGCTGCATGAAATCAGGCGAAAGGTATTTTGGATCAGAAGATCATATTCAGTCTAGCTTCAAGGCAACCAGGCCTTATTTTTAAACTATTAGACCTCAGTTATAAATGAGCAAGAGAAACCTGGTTCTCTGGCTTTTTAATGGGGTTTTAACCATCAACAAAGAGAAAAATACACAGAATACTTCCACTATGTGAAAATACTATTGTTATATAACTGCAGGTCAACTCTCTTCAGTTTCCTAATGTCTAAACATTTCACAATATTGTACAATTAGGAAAGGATCCAATTCCCAGGAGAAGAAGCAAGAAAAATGGATTATAATTGTGCACTGGAGACACTACTGTCGAGTCCCCGGGGTGGAAGACGTAGGCAAAGACCAGGATCACCTTTGCACAGGCGGCTCAAGGTGGCCATTGTGACTGCAGGCTGCTGACCTGTGGTGTTCTGGCCATGAGAAGCGATGCGTGGGTGGGGACCAGGGCACTTCCAAGGAACCCCAAGAAGAAAGAGCCACATGGAGATAGCAAGGTGGGGAAACTGGTTGCATGTCGGCCCCAGTGATGCCCTGCCACATTTTTTCTGTACTCTCCAATTTGGAGCTTCTGTACTAGCATTTCTCGCTGACAGTGAATTTGACCCCAAGGACATTGGGGTGAGTAACAAAGCCCGGGCCTCGGAGGCCCCTCTGGAGCCTCGGTCTGTGCACCCTTGGACATGTTTTCCTCTGACTCTCTAGTCAGGGCCCTGTTCTGCTAACCCCCAGCCTGTGTCTGCTCCTGGGGCTGGAGGAAATTTAGTGTCACCCAGGGAACAGGAGGTCCTGCGTACAGGGACATGGGGAGCCGGAAAGTTTTGGGAGCTTGCAAGCAAACAAAGAGAAGAAACACAGATACGAGGAGAGCAGGAAGAGAGAGGACGGCTTCTGGGGCAAACACTTCCTGTGGATGCCTGTGGATGCCTGTGGATGTCTTTGGATGTCTGTGGATGTCTGTGGATGCTGGTGTCACAGCCAAGGCAATGCTTTCTCCCTGGAAACAGAGGCCGAAACATTTTTTTTTCAGACAGGGTCTCACTATGTAGTGGCAATCCTCCAGCCTCAGCCTCCCAAGCTCTGGCATTACAGGCGTTCACCACCATGCCTGGCTATAAGACTGAAAGTTTTATGAATTGAGGTGACTCTCCCTCCTCCCTCCCCTCCACTGTCACTTGGAGCTCCTTCCCCCATTCCACCCTCCTCCCAGCCCTGCTCCCAGCAATCCTGGTCTCTCCCACTCAGGCCTCCCTCACTCCTCACCCCTAAGGCAGGGCTCTGGGACACAGCTAAGCAGCGTCCCACCCCTCCAAGGGCTCTACATGGAGACCGGTGCAGAGCTGAACCTAACACCCTGCCCCATCCCAAGTCCTCAGTGGTGTCCAGAGCCTACAGGATCAAGTCCAGCCTTGCTAGTGTAGCATTGCTATCCTGCCTCGGTTTACCCTTCCAGGCCTGTCTCCTCTGTCCTGTCTGCCTCTTCTCACCACAGCCAAATCCATCAAGCCCTCCCACGTGGCTGGGCTGAAATCCAAGCTGTGCTCTTCTTGTAGAAGCCTCTTTCCTGACTTGCTGCCAAAACTCCAAGTCTCTTGGAGGAGGCAAATATTATTTCAGCTGTAAACTCCCCACAGCCTGGGCAGAGCCCAGCACAGCCGGCCTCTGCTGGTGCCCCTGTGGGTCTCCGTGGTCCGCTTTCAAACATCTGCAGAGGTTGAGAGCTGTCGGGGGGAGGGAACCTCTTTGGGTCCAGTCCTGCCTCCCAGTTTGTCTTTTTCCTTTACTTTTTATGTTTATCTGCACAAGTTTGCCATACACAAAGATCACATTCACTGTGGGGAGCTGGCGCATGTGCATAGCACCTCTCTGTTCCCTTTCCGGCCCCTTCCACTCCCTCGAACTCCCTCCACCTCTTGGTCCCTTCCCCGAGCAGCAGGTGCCCACGTGCCAGGCAATCTGTATGGGCAGGCTCACCCTGCTCACTCAGAGGAGAGTTACCAGTGCTGCTGTAGAGCTATGCAATCGCTTTTTGCAACTGGCTCCTCTTCTCTCTTCCCAAAATATCTAAAAGTAGCTCTTGCAGAGATGGAGGGAGAGAGGAGGGGACGTAAAAAGAATTCAGATGTGTTATGTATGTGTACCAGTTCCCATGATGAATTAATCATTATATACTGCAAACATGTACTAATAATAAATTCTAAAACACCAAGAAAAGTAGGTCTTTAACGGTTCCTCAAAAGGTTGGACGTTGAGTTACCATGTTAGACTGCAGTTGCACTCCAAGGCATACAGCCCAAAGAACCAAAAACACAGAGTCTGCCAGAAAATGTGTACACACTTCAGGAAGAGAAGAATCATACGATGTTTTTTGGACAGATGGCATTACCCTTGTATGGGGGACCCTGGAGGATATCACAGAAAACCCACTACATTGCAGCCCTTAGAGAAGAAATTGAAAATGCATGTGCAAAATCTCAAGGACCCAGATTACCCAAGCAGCAGTTTGCTGTACTAATAAATGTCTGGAAGTTAATGGTATAGCTTCCAGAGCACCACTACTCTGAGCACCTCTTATAATTGTACAGGCCACAGGTAACTTGTATTAACCTTAAGATGTCTCAATAAATTTTGTATTAAAACATTTATACAAATTTTTCTTCCCCTGAAATGTGTATACATTTTTTTGGCAGGCTCTCTCTATGAAGACTTAATACATGAATGTTCATAACGGCATTATTTATTGTTTTTTGTTGTCGTCGTTGTTTGTTTATTGAGACAGAGTCTTGCTATGTAGTTCAGGCTGGACTTGAACTGGCAGCAATCCTCATGACTCAGCTTCCCAGATGCTGGGATCACAGGCACGGACCACCATGCCGGGCTACAGCAGCACTATTTACAAGAGATAAAAAGTAGAAACAACCCAGATGTTCATCACTGAGGAAGGGATAAGTAGAATATGGCCTATTCACACAATGTACAGTATGTCCAGACAATGAAATATGTTTGACAATAAAAAGGAATGCCAGATTCATGCTATGACTTGCGCAGGGCTTGAAAATATGCAAAGGGCGAGGGGAAAGGGGCCAGACACACAGGATTGCATATTATCTGATGCTGTGCCTACGGATTGTCCAGAAACATTGGTAGATGCAGAAAGCAGCTTGAGTTGGGGCTGCAGGGCTGGGGTGTGGCTGTGACAGGGTGGGCCTCTCTGAGCACAGAGGGAAGGGTGCTCCACAGGCTGCCATCCTGGGTGTACAGCCCGAGAAAACGCTAAGACCCTGTGTAGTACGGCGTATGCACAGAGGGCCTTGGAGCCACCTCCAGTGTCTGCTCCCTCCAAGAATGTTGCCTTGGAAATGGCCTGAGATTCTTTACCCTGTCACTTTTCCTTCCCCCACATTTCTCTTTTCCATCCTGCTGTGAAAAGGGGCAGGGAGTCCTGGGAACGTAGGAGGTTGGAAGGAGTCTCTGGCTCACATTCGGGAGAAAGGCACGCAGAGGCCTCCCAGGGCCAAAGTTTGCAAGACTGAGACATGTGGGGACCACACCCCTGTCTTGTCCCCCTTGGGCTGCAGTACTGGGCAAAAGCTGCTGTCTTTGCTTCTGTCTCCTTCAAGTTCCAGCACCTCAGCAGCTGTGGTAGACCCTGGGCCGGAGCTCCCGGTCCTGAATTCCCCCTCACTAGGGGGCAGCCGCTGACTCTAGTCTGCAGGAGAAACAAGAAGAGACCCCTGGAGAAGGGAGAGAGGAAAGGGAAATGGGGAGCAGGAATCTGGGACTCAGGATCATAGGGACAGCAGGGGTGGGAGGTCTGGAAAATGGCAATATTTGGATTCAGCAGAAAAGATATCAACAGTAGGGATCAGGACTCAGGGAGACAGGGAAGGAGCCAGACCACACAGCCAAGAGCTCCGTGGGAGGGGAGGGTGGGTGACACACCGCCTGAGTCGCCAGCTCATCCCCAGCTTGTCCCAAGTCTGGCCTGGCCTCTGGCTGCAGGGAGGTGGACAGGGTTAGGGTTAGACTCCAGCCCTAGCCACGCCACACACGGCTCCCTCTGCTGCCCCTGCCTAGATGCCAGCAGGAGCACTTGGTCTTTCCAGGCCATCTCTCTTACCACTGTTGATATCGTTAAATTAACAAAACAATCTGCTATTTTTTTTTAATGAATATAGAACAGGTTGCGATGGGTAGAATAATGGCCTTCCCAGTGATGTTCAGTACAAATCCCCAGACACACGTGCACACACCCGCACATGCACAGTGCAGGACTAGAAAGGTCCAGCTGAAGTAGGAAAGTTTAATAGAGCGGGGACGGTGCTGTGCCACATAGGTAGGTGCAATGTCACCTTACCACAGAGGCCTCACAGGAGGGAGGCAGGAGGGGCAGAGATGTGGGGACAGACACTGGGGTGGCTGTGACCTGACTGCTGTGAAGATGGAGGAAGGAGGAAGGAATCAGGGAAGGCACAGCTTCTGGCAGGTGGATGTGGCCAGGGGAAACGGGCCTCAAACTCCTTGCTTCCGCCTCGTGAAACCCATTTGAGGCTTCTGACCTCCAGAACTGTAGAAGAGTTGTGTAGATTTAAACCATGAAATCTGTGGTGATTTGCTGTAACAGCAATAGGAAAAGAACCTATGGATTCATTTTAATAATAGCTTGTTGGACCGGGGATTTAGCTCAGTGGATAGAGTGCTTGCCTTGTAAGCACAAGGCCCTGAGTTTGATTCCCCGGCACCTGTCCTCGGCGGGTATGGTGACGCCCAGGCAGAAACACCATCTCCTTGAGACGGAATCCCCCTCCTCCCTCAGCAGTGAGGGCCCTGGTGCTCCCCAGCTGGCCTGAAGGCTGGCCCGTTCCTCCCTCCGGGCTGGTCTTTGCCTGCCTGTGGGTGCTGTGCCCGCAGATCCTCCAGCACAGGCCTCCCACTCGCTCTGCTCCTCCACTCGGCCCCAAGCACTCTTCCTGACCAGGAGTCCAGCATGTACTGGTGGGGCGCCCCTGGGTTCTGGGGTTCTGCAGACTCTGCCCAGGTCCTTGGTGTCCTGAACAAAGAACTGGACAAGGGACACAAAAAAATGTAGTGAGATTTTAGGTTCATTAAAGCCAGGAAAAGAACTCTGCTCTTCAGAGTGAGAGCCGGCCACCAAGAGAGCTCCCAGTGGCCACAAGGGTAACGGCTACATGCGTATCCCTCAGTCTTCAAGCTGACATCAGACCTGGGCCGTCCTGTTGATTTCACGCCAGAAGAACTGAAGATAGCGCTTTCTGATTGGCCCCACGTGCAAGGCTTGGGAACTATGTCCTGAATCTCCATGATCTGCAAGTGGTGTTCGCTTGCTGAGGCAATCTGCCATACCCTAGTCTCCTGCCTCAGGGCTAGTGGAGGTCACCACGTCCTCTTTGCAGGGTCCTCCTTGTACCTTGTCCAGGGACAGAATGGGCTACACAGTGAGAGCCTGTCTCACAAAAAAGAAAAACAACATTGCGACTTCAGGAAAGTCGACATTATTAGACGACTGACAAAATTTGCACAGGTCTAGATATAAAATCATGATGTGCCAAGGTTATGCCTTTATTTTGATGAGGGCATTGTGGTTATATAAGAAAATATCCTTTTGATGGGTACACTGGGGCCAGACCCAGGCCCTTAGCACTAAACTGCGTCTCCAGCCCTTTTATTTTTCATTTTGAGACAGGGTCTTATTAAGTCGCTAAATTTTCCAGAGTGAGCTTGAAGGTGCAGTCTTCCTGCCTCAGCCTCCCAGAGTGTTGGGACTGCAGAAGTACACCACCACATCCAGCTAAGAAAACGTCTTTTTTTTTTTTTAATTTAGAAGACAATTTATTTAAAAGCGGTGAAAAAGGGGGAAAGGGAGATGATAGATAGCTACTTGACAAATAGGGAACACTCGAAAGCAAAATACTCCAGAAAATGTGTTTTTAAAAAAGAAATACAAACTGAAATATTTAGGAACAAGGAGGCATTATGTCCACAGTCCACTCTTAGTTTAGAAAAATTTATTTATACAGGTTATACACGGAGGAGAGAACTAACTGTAAACAGAATGTGGCAACATAGCAATATTTGAGGACTGTGGGTGAAATGTGAGACTATGTACTTCTGTTGTAGCTTTCATATAAGCCTAAAATTATTTCAAAATAATTTTAAAAATTATTTTAAAAATCAGAGCCGAGGGGCTGGGGATTTAGTTCAGTGGTTAGAGTGCTTGCCTGGCAAGCACAAGGCCCTAAGTTCGATTCCCAGCACCAAAGGAAAAATAAAATAAAATAAAAATAAAAAATGAATAAAAATCAGAACCATGGGGGCTGGGGATTTAACTCAGTGGTTAGAGTGCTGGTCTAGCAAGCACAAGGCCCTGAGTTCGATCCCCAGCACCAAAAAAAAAAAAAAAAAAAAAAAAAAAAAAAAAAAAAAAAAAAAAATCAGAGCCACGTGGGGTGGTGCACTCCCATAATCCCAAGACTCAGGAAGCTGAGGCAGGAAGACGGCTGTGAGTCTCAGGCAGCCTGGACTATATAGTGAGTTCGAGGCCACTGTAAATGTAAACTACGCAGCAAGTGTCAAAAAACAAAAACAACAAAGCCAACCAAACAAATAAACCAACCAAAAAAACGAGCAGGATAAAAGGATGGAGATGAAAGCCGCGTCCCCGTCTGCTCTGCTCGGAACCCGGGAAATGTGCCCCCTCCGGACCTGGGTCGGGCGCCCTCTCTCGGCATTGCCCCTCCCCCGCCCGACCCCGGGCAGCGCAGCTCCGCGCTCCTGCACTGGGGATGTGATTGACGAGGTTAGTTCGTTGCTAAGCACCGCCGTGGAGGCTGCACTGCCTGGAGGCCAGCCGTTCACAGCCGCATGCGGGGCGTAGAGCGCCAAGGCTGCAGGGAGAAGGACTGAGGAGCCCTACTGCCCGCCCGCCCGCCCGCGCCCTCGGAGGTGGGGATGGGGGCGCCTGAGCTCGCAGACCGAGGGGCCGGCCGGCCTGCTGCCTCTGTTGCCATGGCAACTGCTTCCCGGCAGGGTGCTGAAATGAGGCTCCGAGGGTGTCCACTGGCGACTGGAGTGTCCCCCGACATGACGGGGACACCGATGAGTCATTGCAGGGAAAGGCTGGTTCCTGGGCACAGTCATTTCCACCCAAAAGGACAGATTGGAAGCTGGTGGGCAGGCCCGAGAGGATGCAGGGAAGGTTGTCTGAAGGCAGCCTCTCAACCCCCAACGGCGCAACCCAACTGTAAGACCAGGAGGGAAGGAGCAGACACCACCCAGATGAGGGCAGGCAGAGCGCCCGGAAAGCTGCACAGAGAGAGGAAGGCTGGGGTGCCCTGTGTGGAGCCTCCTTGCTGGGAGGAAATACCCACGAGTTAGGAGAAAAGGTTCATTTAGCTCAGTTTGTATAAGTTTCAGCCCATTGTCAGCTGGCTCCAAGGCAAGGCAGCATAGCAGCGGGGTGTGGCTTGGTAACAATAAGCAGAGAGGGATGGGGGGAGGAGATAGACCTTTCTAAGCCACAGGGCAGTGGCCACCTCCTCCTACCAGGCTTCCCTCCCCACATCACACCTAGTTGTAAACTCATCAGTGGACTAAAACACTGGAGAGTGGCACACACGCAGGGCCCAATCACTCCCCAAACCTCCACCTCTGAGCTCATGAGGCTCTGGGGAAACGTCCAGCTGTACACCACAGCGGGTTTCAGAGGTTTTGGTCCACGGTCAGCTGGCTGCATTGCTTTAGGCCCGTGGTGAGGCAGAAGCATCATGGCAGAGAGGCAAGGTCAAGAAAAGCTGCTCACCTCATGGCAGCCAGGAGGCAGAGAGATGGACAGAAAACCAGAGAGGAAGGGGCCTGGGGCAAGAGATGTCCTCCAAAGGCACTGCCCTGCGACCTACTTCCTTTGAGCGAGCCCACCTTCTAGTCTTCCTTAGGTGGAGCTGGCGATTTAGCTCAGTGTTTAGAATGCTTGCCTTGCAAGCACAAGGCCCTGAGTTTGATCTCCAACATCTACCCCCCCAAAAAAAATTCAGAGGTAATCTTTTCTAGGATCCAATCACTTCTTTAAGTACCATCTCTGAACACTGAGACTTTGGGGAGACATTTTACATTTCAAACACAACAGCGCTCCGTTTTGATTATCTGACTGGGCTCCGTGTCTGTCACTGTTGAACGAATCTGCACCAACTATTGAAAGTGAACTTGTGACAACCAAGAAAGCCAAATATAAAAGCACAGACACAGATACTTGATGGAGTTTCCAGCTATCATATACATTTGTCTTTTCCCAAGAAAAGCATCCGTACACATGCTGCCATCGCAGCAGCATAAGGCATCTCCTGAAACGTCATAGTGATGTTATTCAACCAACATTTGCTGACAGCCTACTATGTGTCAAGCCCTCTGTTGGCCTCAGGGAAGCATCAGAAGATGCGCGCGTCCCATGCCATTGAGGAGCCACAGGCAGGACAAATGTGCCTTCCATGATGGTAAAACCGAGAGCTCCCAAAGAACTTGGCTTGTGTGCACCATAAAAACATACACATACCTTCATTTGACAGATAAAAACGTTCATTTCACATTTATTTTTTTCATTTCACATTTAAATGGTGGTGCAAGATGTAAATTCAGTAAAAATGGATATTTTATAATAAAATGTTTTTATATATGTCTATTAGCAGATGTATGGATAAGGAAAATGTGGTATTTACACACAATAGAGCACTACTCCATGAAAAAAGGATAAAATTGAGTCATGTGTAGGAAAATGAATGCACTTTGAGACCACAGTATTAAGTGAAATTAATCAGACAACATAATCTTTTTTTTTTTTTTTTGAGACAGGGTGTCACTATGTAGTTCAGGCTGGTCTTCAAATCACTATGTAGCCCAGGCTGGCCTCAAACACACAGCAATCCTCCTGCCTCAGCCTCCCGAGTGCTGGGATTACAGGAGTGAGCCACAATGCCCAGCAGACATATAATCTTAAATATTGTATGGTTTCTCTTACATTAAACACCCAAAGTATAAATAAATCAAAAGAGTCAGGCATTGTGGTGCACACCTGCAATCCTAGCATCTGGGAGGCTGAAGCAGGAGGATCACCATGAGTTCAAGACCAGCCTGGGTTACATAGTGAGACACTGTCTCAAAAACACACAAAGAAAGTAGATTAAAAAGCAAAATAAAAAATAGGTGATAGGAACAAGGAAGTGGATCTTCTGCAAATGGGAAGGAGACCAAGAGGTGGAGGGAGGGGAGGGAAGAGAGGCAAAGAGGACATAAAAGGAATTAAGATGTGTTATGCACATGTACCAACTCTCCATGATGAATGTGATCATTATGTCCTGAAAATATGTTCTAATAAAAATAAAAGTTAAAAAAATAAAGGGCCAATGCCAATAAAATAAGGAAGTAAATAAATAAACTCACAGTGAGGGTAGCTGCTTGATAGGGTGTCTGTTAACTTCTAACCTGAGGTCCTCGTGGGACGGGTTCTGCTGTCTGTCGTTTGTTACTTCTCGCACACGGTCTCTCATTATTTATATATATGTGTACACATGTACACACACACGCACTACAAAGAATCTGCACAAAAACATTTCCAAGGATGGTGAGCACTGGACAGGTGCACTCTTCCAAGAGAATTCATGGTTGCTTTTGCCAGCGTCTTAGGACTCCCAGTAACCCACGATTATTTTTAACTAAATTCACTGCTCGAGATAACTGGATCACTGATATATGAGTTTGGGATACGGTCCATGCCAAGACTGATGCATGGATACAACTGTTTAGGAATTTTAAAAAAAGTAAGGCAGCGAGGCATGGTGGCGCATGCCTGTAATCTCAGTACTCAGGAAGCTGCGGCAGGAAGATTGCTGCAAGTTCAAGGTCAGCCTGGGCTACATAGTGAATTCAAGGCCAGCTTGAATTACATATTGAGACCCTGTCTCAAAAAAAATCCAAAAAAAGAATATATCATTTTTTTGGAATAATATATCATTTTCATATTTTACCTAGCTTTTTCAGCTGTTATAAATAGCCTAGCCTGCCATAATTTTGAAAAGGAAAGTTAATGTCAGCATTTTCCCCAATATTTTAAATGAAACAGTCTTTTAACCCGAGGTTTGTGCATGGATTTCGAGGCATCTATGAATCCTACTTTGTCTTTGTGGAGTTTTTCAGGGAACAAAGCGCATAGATTTTATCAGATGTCAATTTCCGAGATGCCCCCAAATTTGAGAGTTGTATCAGTGCTCAGTAATTTTAAAAATTGATTTGAAAATACTTTCAAGTACAGTCCAAAACTCCCTCCTTGTCTCATCCAGACTCGGCACTGCTAACCTCCCCATTCTGACTCACACACTCACACTCAGTCCTTTTCTGAATCATCTGAGAAAACCTTCAGACCTAATTGCGCATCGCCTGTCCAAGATGCTCCAGTGGCTATTTCCCCAAGCAAGAATGGCTCGGATTAGGACTCGACATAACTACAACACTACCATTCATAGACTCTATTCAGTTTCAATTTTGCCAGGTGTCCCAAGAATGCCTCCCTCCCTTCCTCCCTGCCTCTCTCCCTTCCTTCTCCCTTCCTTTCTCCCTTCCTTTTTATCTGTGTTGAGTTTCCAACCCAGGGTCCCTTGCATGCTAGGCAAGCACTCTACCACTGAGATACACCCTCAATGTTCCCTCTGGTTTTTTTTTTTTGTTTTTTTGGTTTTTTTCTGGTCTGGGGTTCCATTCAGAAACCCCCATCTCATCTAGTAGCATGTCTCTCTGGTGTCTTCCCATCTGAAGCAGTTCCTTGGTCTCTCTCTGTCTGATCCTGTCCCTGACAGTTTGAAAGAATTCAGCCCTTCCATCTGCAGGATGCCCTCTGCCTGGGACCCTCTGAAGGCTCTTCCTGACCAGCTCCACAGGCTGATCCATCCCGCTGGGAGTAACATGGACCTTGATCATTTAGTCACATCGATGCCGTTGCTGTACAGTTACTGTTCGTTCTTTTAATTTTATTTTATTATTTTGGGGGAGGTTGCTGGGAATCGCACTCAGGGCCATGCGCTTGCTGGGCAAACACTCTACCGCTGAGCTAAACCCCCAGCCCCTTCTGTTCATTCTTTTAAAACATTTGGGAAATATTTCAGCAATATGTGAAAAGTTCCTTCCTTACTGGAACTTCACTCACTGGTCTTACCCTCTGCCGACAACTCCAGTCCAAATCACAGTCACATCAGCAGATAATTTTGTATTTATATCATTTCTTCTTACTGACTTGTTGGCATCATAATGTAAAGGAAGAGCTTTTCTTTCTCTCTATCTGCTTGTATATTTTAATAGGTTATAATTTGTTGTAGATACTATTTATTTCCATACTAAGGGGTCCCTAATTTGGTCACTGAGAGTCTCCTTGAGCTGAGTTCTGTGTCCACTCAACAAACACCTATCAGGTTTTGAGCACTTTCTCAGTGTGCAGTTGGAGATGTTCTAGTCTCCTCTTATACTTGGTCTGCCCCAGCCCTAGGAGCTGCCATTTCTTCGAGGAGTTATGAGTTTTTAGGGGAGCACATGGTACAGTATTAGAGACCGGAATCTGTACACTCAACATGCTCATAATGTATCATCACTTGTAGATCTTTTCAGAGGGCAGAACTAGGAAGTCAGTTTATACCCCCCCACACACGTACACATCCATATAGAACTATTTCTCCAGCTTTCTGTTTTAGCATTTTAAAAAATTGATGCATAATGATACCAACATTTCCAATCCAACAACTCAGCTTTATTTCTAGTCTTCTTCCTTTCCACGTTTGTGCTTTTCTTCTACAGTGGGAAGCCTGGCCATCCTTAGTCTCACTGTATTTACTCATGTGCTCAGTGTAGTTGAGTGTCTGACCACACCAGTCTTCTTTTCTCTGCCCTCTACCCCCTTCCTTTTAGCCCTCACCATCTTGCACGTTTTGCTCTCGTGTCTCACTCCAGGGAAGAGAAACAGAAAAGGAATATGGGAGGAAAGTTAGGAAAGAAAGAAAGATGAAAAAGGAAGAGAAGATGGGAAGGGAAAAGTTTAATGTTAAAACAATGCCATATACTGCCTTTAATAATTTGTTAATGTCAATAATGTTAAATTTACCTTACTTTAAGGTATTTTTCTCGTTTGTTATAAGCTCACAGCCCTGGTTCAAACTTAAGTTTCAACAGTGAAAAGTTGAGGGTAGGTTGGCATTTAAGAGGTTGCTAAAGTCATGCCGATAAGGCTGCACATTGGGAGGCCTAGGTGAGGGCAGACCTGTCCCTAATTCTGCTTCCTCTTCTGCTTCGCATGTGGCCTGGGGCTGGAGTCTGCAGGCTCAGCAGTAACACCTGTATATTTACTTCAAGGTTTGCTATTGATATGCATTGGACATAATAAGGTATTTGCTTAATTACTGTTATTGTTAGCTTGTTATTTTTACAGTTAGTGCTCAAAACATCACACCCTGTCCTCCCATACTTCCTGTCTGTATGAGCCTGACACTACAGCAAAATGCCTGACACAAGCAATTTAGAAAGAAAAAGAGGCTTATTAGCTCACGCTGCCCGGCCTCATTCTGATGAGGACCTCTTGGGGAATGGTGGCTGAAGTGGTCATATCTTCAATCAGGAGCAGAGTGAGCTGGCTTTGATAACGACTTTCTTAGGAGCCCGAGAGACCTACAGTGCCTCCCAAGGGCAGGCCTATGAAGACCTACTACCTCCTGCTAGAGGCCCCACCACCTCCCCAAGGCACCATGCTGGAGACCAAGCTTTAATCACAACGACTCCTTGGGATGTACCATTTCCTAACCACAGCACCCTTTTACTAATTTTTTCTCTAAATGGAAAACCAGCACTACTATAGTACCTTTCTGGCACATATATGCAAACATGGCAGTTACAAGAACATCATTGGGCCTGTGTTCTTACAGCTCCTAGCTGTTGTGGCTTACAGATGTGACCCAAGAGCCCCACGCACTCATACCTAGGGCTTTGGGAAGGGACTGGATTACAGGGGTGCTGTAGCTGGCTTGGCCTGGGGGGTTGGCTTGGGTCAGAAGATGTGGGTCACGAAGGGCGTGACTTGGATGGGTTAGCTCCCTTCCTGGATCCTCCTTGACTCTCCCTGCTTCGTGGACGCCATGAGGTGAGTGGCTTTTCTCTGCCCAGGCCCTTCCACTGTGCCCTTCTGCCTTGGAGCCAGCCAACTCTGCACTGAAACCTCTACACACTGTGAGCCAAAATAAACCTTTCCTCCTTTAATTTGCAAGTGAAGGGTATTTTGTCCCAGTGATGAAGAAAATGACTAAGACACTAGTTCTTGAACACAATCATTTGGTTCAAGGATGGGCAGTTTGCCAGACCAATTAACTGTCCTTCCCTGATAATTTTAAACGTGCATCACAGGTCATGTGCTTTCAGCCTTACTAGGGAGAGGCTGAAGTTGGGAAGTTGAGGGCTATCTGTGGCCTTCTTTCCAGCCACGTGGAGGAATGGTACTGGACAGCATGAACCAATGTGTAGAGAGGCTGAGCTAAGAGACTGGAGAGGTGGCCCTCTAGTTCTAATGGTCCCCGAGGCCCAGCAGACCACTATCCTTCCAGCAATTTGTTCCTATTCATAATACATCCCTCTCCTTTGCCTTAGTTAAGCTCCTGTCAGTGACAACCAGGGGAGAGCTGACTTTCACAACTGAAACGCTGCTGTGAGGCCCTGTACCTGGCACCTAGCAGCGAATGTTCATTACTCTTGTTATTTCACACCCAGAATCTAAATGAAAAAGGCTGGGGCTAATTACTGAAATCATTATAACAGGGACATAGAGGTTGATGTCGCAGATGCCCAAAGTAGACTAAAGCTTGACATTTCTGCCTTTTGTGTATCTCCTTTATCTCCTTAAATCTTTAGGTCAGATACCTGGTCAGCCTTGCTTAGGGATGCCAGTCACTGAAGAGGCATCCACCTAAAAACTAGTATGAGGCTTATTAGTCCTAATTTAATCTATCTTGTTCCCCTTCAAGACTGAGGACACCAAACCAAGAGTAACTGAGGCATTTTTAAGATTTGCAGGGACATTCAGTTGCCAGTTTTTATCATTCTATTCCAGGGTCCCTTCATTGAGGCCTAGAAATCTCTGGTCATGTTCTTGACCTGTAGTCACCTCAGATTCCAGGAAAAGCAAAGCCTCATTGATCGTCCTTTGATGCCACTCACCCCCAAGCAGGAGCAATCATCTGGGGAACTAGATTGCCCCATAAGGACTTCTTGGAGCAAGCAGAGCCAGGCCTGAGGCCTTCATCAGGATTGCCTACCCTGCCAGTTATGCAAACCCCCAACCCAAGCCTTTGTTCTCCTTTTCTATAAAACCTCAAAGTTTCTGTCACTCGTTGAGGGCTGATAGTCAACCTTTTTATATGTCCTCCCTGATGTGGCCGGATTTATTAAAGTTCTTTTTCTGGTCTTCTCCTTGATTGGCATTTTGGGATGGGTTGTCAAGTTGGGACCCAAGAGCTGGGGCTTTCTCACCTTAGTACTCCAGTAACATTTTATGATGTAGAATAGAAAGCTGGTTAATTAAAGGTTAACTTTGCTTTGAGCACAAGGGAAGGTACCTAAAGACAAAAGGGCTCTATAAGCCCACCACGTACACATCCTCTAGTCCTAAGT
This sequence comes from Hystrix cristata, assembly GCA_004026905.1. NCBI lineage: Eukaryota > Metazoa > Chordata > Mammalia > Rodentia > Hystricidae > Hystrix > Hystrix cristata. The sequence continues at coordinate 15,819 of PVJO010007259.1, forward strand.
CTCCTCCGCTGCCAGGAGGTTCATATACCTGTTGTAAGTATTACTAAGAGTACTGCCTTCAATCCATCTCTCTCTCAGCATCCTTTCCCTTATGCTGTGTGTCTGATAACTTTGCCAGTCTAGATCTGCGTCCCTGGGCTTAGCTGACTGAAAGTACTCTGCCACAGGCCTTATAGAGTGAACTTTGGTTGAGGTGGGTGGGAAGATGGGGATTGGGGGAAGAGTTGTCTTCAAAGTTAGTTTCCTGGGAGATAGAAGAGCTGTTGGCTCAAATCTCAAGGGCAACCCTTGCAACCAGTGGGTCTCCATTACTGTGTCAAGCTTGAGTAACATGAGCGACATCAGTCCAATCAATAACATTAATGAAGGGCTGCTCAATTTTTGTAGGATTCCATTTTAAGCCTATTTGTTTTTTAGTCTTTTGAGACAGTCTTGCTCTATAGTTCAGGCTGTCTCGACTTGTGGAGGCCCTCCAGCCTCAGGCTCCCCAGTGATGGGTTCACAGGTATAAACTGCCATACTCCTGTGTTTAATGTTGCAGCTGGTGGAGTTTTAAAAAAAAGTGTTAGGAGTTTATGAGGTTGGCTGCAAAAGTATGGATCAAAAGATGGCTCACTGTGAAGGAGTTACAGATGCCTTACATTCCTTGGTTTACTGATGATGAGGGGATTCAAAAGTGCAGGGAAACGGGAATGCTGGAGATGATTTGCCAGGTTTAACCTAACCGTCCACATTGGGGCAATCCATAAAACGTACCCACAGATCGGTGGGGGAAGCACCAGGACTCCTGAGACTCCTCATCGCTTTTCTCTGTATGCCAGACCTTGTGGTGCGAACCGCAGTCACTCCATTGGGAATTTAAGGGCAGTGGGTTTAACTGGATCCTGGAGTGGCAGGGTCAAGCGACGGTGCTCAACCCCCAAATTCAAGGTGCACATATTTGCCATAGTGGGCAGCAGAAGCAAAGCAACAATCACAATGATCTGACACACGTAGAACTATGGCATTAGTTGATCAGTTACGGTGTTCCCAAAAGTTAACAGGAAGGCTACTGAATTTTTAATGAATTTACATAAGCAGAAAAATGAGCAGAATTCTGCCTCAGATCATAGCCACAAGGCCTCTTCACCAATTCCCAGATTTGAGCCTGGTACAAAGACCCTGGAACGCCTTGAATGAAGGGGAGGCTCGCTTCCCTTGAGGGAAACTCAAAAACTTCACACTGTCAACCACTCTTCGGTGGCCAAAGGGACCTAAGGCCTTTAACCAGGGTGACTGCTCATTAGAGGAAGGGAACCCATCAGCGGGACCACGGGGTCTTCCCACTTCCTCCACGCTCACAGGTGAAAAATTAGCCGTCTTCCAGTCATTATTTCTTCTCAGTCATGTGCATATTAGGGTTGGGAGTATAAACAGTGAGGTCGGAAAGACTTCTTCGCTTCTAATCAGGCAATGCTACTATATTGTAAATCTGTATTTTCTTCTTAACCACTTTTCCGTTTAGAGGAAAAGCCAAGGACTGCGGAGAGGAAGGGTGGCCCACAGGTGCCGGCACCTTCCGTCATTCTTTCGTCAGCTGGGCCCAGCGTCCCTGAGAGGCGCATTTGCTCCAGCCTCCAGCCTCGGTGGTTTAATAAGCTGTCTTTCCAACCAGTTGCATAAGCCTCCTCCGCGAAATCTGGTGAAGTCTGTGTCCGTCCTTTTACACATTTCAACCGCGTTTCCCTACTTCCTGGAACGCGCAGGGGAACGAGGCCGGTGTCGCAGGAAAATGCTCCTCGGGTCCGCGCCGGACACTTGTCCGGGGGCAGCGGGACCCAAGCGCCCTGAGCGCCGCGGCCCCAGCGAAGTTCCTTTGTCCCGCGGCGGGCCTGGGCACACGCCCACGCCCCGTCCGCCGCGCTCCCTCTGTCGCCCGGGACGCCGCCCCCCAGCCCGGCGCCCGCCAGGCCGCCGCTCAGCACCGCCAACCCGCGCAGCCTCCGAAATCAGCCGGCGCCCCGCCCCGCGTCCCGCCACCCAGGAGCGTGCGCGCCGCGGCCGCCGGAAGTGACGTATCCCGCGGCCCCTCCTTCCGGCCCCCGCCCCGCCCCGGCCGCCGCTCGGCCCCCGCCCCCCCTCCGGCGCTCGCTCTGTCAGCCGGTCTCCCTCGCCCTCACCCCTCGCCCTGCCTTCGCTCGCACCCGGGCGCTCGCACCTGCCGGCCGGCTCTCTCCTCCGCCCTCCCCCTCCCCTCTGCCCGCCGGGCCGGAGGCTCGGGCCGGCGCGGGAACCTCGCGGCTGCGTCACCGCGGCCCCAGACAAGATGGACACCGCGGAGGAAGGTGAGCGCCGGCGCCTCCAGCCGGCCGGCCGCATCGGGCTCGGGGCGCGGCGGGGGCCGAGGCCGCCCGCTGCCCCCTCGTCGCGGACGGAGGTCCGTCCCCCCGCCGGCGACGGACCGGGCGTCGGGCCGCGGGGACGCGGTGACCCGGCGCGACCTGCCGTCCCCAGCCCGCGGCGCACCCCTCACTCCCCCTTCTTTTTGTCCCGCGCCACCCTCCCCCCCTCGCGACAGAACTTCTTTGTTGGTTTGAAACTTGGCGGAAAAAAAGACCCCGCCAGGTGACAGCCGAGTACTCCAGTGGCCCCGGTGGAGGAGCTTACCTCCTCTCGCCTGTCCCGAGAATGTGGTGTTAGGCCGGGAGGGGACGCGGGCTGTGCCGATCTCTTTTGTTCTGGGGTAGTTGAGTGTCTTCTCGATCGCTGATACCAGCAAGCAGGCTACGCTGTGTGATTACGTGTGTTTTGCATATGGTCGTTGCCCTCTGGAAACTGAATACTTGAAATAAAAACATCCGCACCTTGTGAGGATTGCAATACATTTGTCTCTCCAGCAAAGGGACGGGTTATTTTAAAGCGGTTTTGTGTTTTCAGACGCTAAGATAATTTGGTGGGTCTGTAGGAGAAATACTGATGCTTTGGTTATCAGTGCAGGCACTTTACTCTCGGGGTATGTTTTTGTAGGGCTAGAGGTCTTTCGGTCTTACGGATTGAGATTTTGGCAGTTTGAAATGAAAATGGGTCATACAGCACCGTCACAGAGTCCACAAATGAGTGATTAAAAAGTTTGATATGATCCATGTCATAAGTTGATGCAAGTTGATTTATCGTTTAAAAAGTCCTTTCCTTAATACAAATCTCAAGTGTAAAGACTGTGCAGCGCTTGATAGTTTCTAAAGCATGGTCACCACCTTCATGTTGGATCTTCTAACAGCCCGGTGGAGTAAGTGGGTATCACTCTCTTTTATAGCTGTGGAAATGCAGGCTTAGTTTTTAAGAGCTTGTCCAAGGTTCACACAGGCAGTAGAGACAGATTTGAAGCTAGGTACAGTATTCAGATTGCAAATAGCTTACCTTTCATTAAGCCACAGTTGTGTTTATTATATACCATGAGTGAAGCCGATCATCACTGAAAAGACTTCTTTGGAAAATATAGTAAAGTGAAACTGCTGGAGATGAGGAATCACATTCTTTTTGACAGGTGGACTTGTAGGTAAATTTTCACCTAAGTAGGTTTCATGTTCCTCTGGATTCTAGGTTTTTGTTTTTGTTTTGCACCACTACGGATTGAACTCTGGGCTTTTGCTCGAAGTTCCTCAGTCCCTTTTATTTTTATTCTTAAACCGGGCCTCGTGGGCTTGAATTTGTGATCCTTTTGTCTCAGGCTCCCATAGTAGAGGGGTTTACAGGCATGTGCCACCATGCCTGGCTGGATTCAAGTTTTAATGAATAAATCTAGTGAGATGTATTTATGTATGACTTGGTATGTACTGGCATATTATATTAAATCTCCATTCTTTTGGTCTGGCCAGTTTGTGTGTGTGTGTGTGTGTGTGTGTGTGTGTGTGTGTGTGTGTGACATGCCAGGAGTCATTGGTAATTTAGGAACTGATACAATTAGTGATGTTGCTGAGTGGAAACTATGTTATGATGAAAGAAACTGTATTTCTAGTACTGAAAGATATTTTTCCTCTTGTAATTGGGTAAAGGCATAAATGATATTTTTATTGACTTGAATACTGATCCATGTTTATAAAGTAACTGATATTTACTGAGGAATCAACGTGTGGGATATTATTTACTAAACTCTTTATACATCTCATTTAATTCTACCAACATTTTTGAGTAGGCAGTATCTTTATTTTACAGGTGAGGGAACCGAAGGTTACTATGATTAAGTAACTCTTCCAAGATCACGCGAGTAGTAATAGCAGTGATGAGATTCAAATGCATGTCTGTCAAACTCTAGACTAGATATTTTTTTTTTTAGTGGTGCCGGGGATCGAACTCAGGGCCTTGTGCTTGCAAGGCAAGCACTCTAATCACTGAGCTAAATCCCCAGCCCCACTAGACTAGATATTTGAAGGTGAATACCAACTGTCCAGAGTTCAATCATTAATATAAGTTGAAAAACCATGTTTTGTATTTGTTTGATGAAACTATTAGTTATGAAATGAAAGTTAATTTTAATACTTCTCATGGCTCCTTTTGCAAATTTGCCAATTGGGAGTCTTTTTGAATTTAACTTGAAATAACACTGGAAGAAAAAGTAGGGTTACAGAGGATTTCATGATAAAAAATTATAAAATGAAGATGCCAGAAGCCTATAGAAAACTGTTCTGTTTGCTAAGTCAGTTATTGTGATTATTAAAACAATGCAACTTGAGTTTTTATCTGATTACAAAGGGAAATATTTTTTTTTTCCTTTTTGGCAGCAGGATTGGAATATACTATAGCTAAATATAAAGAAAATTAAATTTTAAAAAACCTGTTAAAACTATTTCCCACTCTTGAAAAACTGATAATGTACTTTACTTTCATGTTTTAAAAAATAATTGAATATTCTGAGCAAAGAGATTAAGACTGTTTTTAAAATACCCACTGTGCAAATAGAGTGCAATTCTTCTCTCATAAAATTAGCTTTGTTGCTTTCTATACATAGTACCATGTATGACACTGTAATGCTCAAAATGTGTTATATTCATAATAAACAGTACTGAATTCTGTGATTTTTTTGCCCAGTAAATGTTTGCTAGAGTTTATAAAACCTCTAAAGTGTTCAGTGTATTATAGTTCTGTAAGATCAAGTTTATAACTTATTTATAATGGGAATGACTCTTATTTGTATGTAGTTTGTGTGACTGTATATGGGTTTTGTGTACTGCTGTTTATCATCAAATCTTTAAATTTCAGAGTTGGAAGAGATCTTACACATAAAGCCTTCTCTCTTTATGGGTTAGGTATCTGATCCTGCAGGGCATGGAGATTTTTTAGTTTGAGAAAAAAATCATTCTTTGCTCAAAGATACACATTTTTTATCCCTCCAGTACTGGGGATTGAACCCGGGGCCTTCACCAAACTCAAGGCCTAGCGCTGAGGCAAGCGCTCCGCCACTGGAGCTAAATCCCATACCCTCCAATGCCTTGCTTTACCCTGACTTACATCCCCACTTCCCTCCCACTCCTGTTTTATTTTGAGACAGGGTCTCAGTTGCTGAGTTGCCCAGCGTGGCTTCAGTTTACACTTGCAATCCTTCCTCAGCCTCCCAGAGTACTGGAATTATGAGCATGTGCCACCATGCCTGGCTTTCTTTTTTTTAGGAAAAGGACTGCAGTGGTGGAATTTATATTGCAAGCAAGCATTGATGTACGGAGCTTTCATAAAGATATTACTAAACATTTTGCCATAGTAGAATGCTCACATTTCAGCCCAGTGTTATATAGAGCTGTTTTTTTTTCACTTTGCTAAATTACTACTTAGACTAGTAGGATAGAATGCAGAATCTCACCAGGAATTTTTTTATGGGATATCAAAGCAATTGTACTTTATACAACATGGAAAATACGCATTTGTAAGGTTTTGACGTGTATTGTAGTTGATCATGTTGTTTATCTACTATGGCAAAAACTTGAAGTAATTTAAATTTGGAAGAAGTGAGCTAAAAGAATGGACAGATATTAGATTCAGATAGTTGGTTATCCTCTTTGTAGAACCACGTGGTCTTTCATCTCTGTTTCCAAACGTGTCTGCTTTAGTCTTACTGTAGATCAGCTTTCACGGTTTTAGCATATTACTGTGGCCAAGTATACCTTCATTTATTTGACAGATGTTTATTGAGAACCTGTTTAAGTCAAGCATTTTTTAATGTGTTTGGGTTATAGAGGGAACAAAATAGAATCTCTTTCATAGTGCTTACATTGTAGTTATTAGCTTGGTAGGGGAGGAAAAGACAGAAAACGAACACGTGATAGATTATGTGTTGTAACTAGAAGGTTACAAATGCTTTGGAAAACAGCAAATTGGAAGGTAAAGGAGTGCTAGGATCCAAAGGAAGGGGTTGCAGTTTAAATGTGACTGCACAGGAAGTTCTCATTGAGGAAGAGCACAGGAGGCGTTCGCCCTTCAAATGCTGGGTAGAACAACAGCCAATGTGAGGTCTCCAGATGGGAGCATGCCTAGAATGTCCAGTAAATCACCGGGACAGTATGGGGGCTGCAGTGCATTGAATGAGTTGGAGGAGAGTGAGCATAACATGAGATCAGAGAGATCATGGGACCATGGAGGAGTTAGAGGGGCTGTGAGCATATAGGTGTTTCGTTGACTTTTCTGTTAGTGAAATAGGGAGCTGTGGGACAGTTCTGAGCACAGGTGAGGCATCAGTGGTCTTGTGCTCTGTCATTGGCTACTTCCAAGTACACCTATTTGCTATCACTGGTGAACCCAAATTTTTGAGAGCTAGAGTCTAATGAGCCCATCTTGGGTGAGGTGCCTACAGTTCTTTTTTTTTGGGTGCCTACTCTTGATCCAAGAAGACGGGTGGTAGTGGGAAAGGTAAGAGAAGATCATGACTGTGTCCATTCTTGAGCTGGACAGACATCTTAAAAGATGCTTGCTATATTATTGACCTCTAGAGTACTTTTTAGGATGAAGTGCTGTGAGTGATTAATGCAGGCTACCCAGGTATCCTCATCTAGATATCTACTTCCTTTTTCTTCTAGACCAGGTTTCTTTTCGTTAAGGACACAAAGTTCACTTACTTGGAGTATAATATTGGAAGACTACGCTGGGCGTGGTGGCATACGCCTGTACTCCCCGCACTTGGGAGGCTGGTACAGGAGAAATGCAGCAAGTTTGAGGCCTGCCTGGGCTACTTAGTGAGTTTAAGGCCAGCCTGAACACAGCGAGGCCCTGTCTCAAAAAACAAAAACAAACAAACAAAAATGGAAGACTGGAAAGTGTTCTTAAAAAGGGGACAGGAACCAGAAATAAAGCACCAAGGGAAAATAATTCAGACTATATTTAGACTATTGTGGAGCTAGGCAAGATATTATGGGGATTTAAGGTAGTCGGAATGGAAAGAATATGAATGAAGAAACAGATCAGGGTAGAATTCATAGAATATAGCAGTTGGTGAGGTAGCGTAGGGAAGAGAAATTTTAAATGATTGATTTCTAGAGTAGTTTCATCAACCAGGAATGAGAAAAGTTCAGTTTCAAACATTGTTTGCAAGTGCTGGCATAACGGAGTACCATAGATTCGGTGTTTAAACAAGACAAAATTATTTTCTCACTGTTCTGAGGCAGGACGTTCAAGATCAAGCTGTTCACGTGTTGGTCTCTCCTTAGGCCCTTCTCTTTGGCTTGTAATGGTTGACTTACACCTTCACGTGGTCTCCTTCTGTGTATGCCTGTGTCTCAGCCTTTTCTTCATATATAAACATCAGTCATATTAGATTAGGGCCCACATTAGCAACTACATTTTAACTCAGGTCGTCTCCAATACAGTCACATTCTGAAGTGCCAGAGGTTAGGACTTCAACATAGGAATTTTGGTGGGGAGTCGGGGCACAATTCAGCTTTGAGTTCTTGAAGGCTTGGAAGACACCGAAGCATTTTCTATACCTTTATTTCTTGTACTTCATTATATTATCCTTTTTACTTTTCTGTCTCTCCTTTTCCCTACTCCTACCTGATGGTATGTTCTGTGAACATAGAAGCAGGTTAATAAAATATAATTTTATGCACAATAAAATTTACCCTTTTAGTATGCCATTCTGTTACAACACTTTTACAATAAATGCTTTGGAGAGTCCATGCCTGTTTCTTTTGCTTTCCATTTATCAAATATTGGATACCTACTATGTACCTGTAGCACTGTTTGGTACATAATAAATTTCATTTCCCCCTTCCTCAGACATTGCAAAGTGCTTGGAGAGATACTTGTATTGAATGGAACAGTTTGAAGGACGTTGATATCGAGTAATATGGTACTTCTCAAAGTTTGATTTCAGGGCCTTTTACACTTTTAAAATTGAGGACCCAAGGAGCTTTTATGTATGCGGATTATGTATAGATTTTTGGGGGGGTGGCGCTGGGGATAGAATTCAGGGCCTTGTGCTTGCTAGGCAAGCACTCTAGCACTGAGCTAAATCTCCAACCCCACGTATAGCTATTTATCATACTAAAATAAACCTTAAAAGTTATCTAGAATATCTACAAGTAACAGACTCAATACATGTTAAGGAGAATAACTTTATATTTTCTAAGATAAAAATCTTGAGTTAGAAGAGTAGCCCTGTTTTAAATTTTTATGGGTCTCTTTTATGTTTCAATTATTGGACGATATCTCTGCTTTTATAGTCAACTCTGTTGCCTTACGCTTTTCTTAAAGTATATAAAAATTTGGCTTTGCAGAGACACATACCAAGAAAACAGCAGAGTATTTTCCAATCAGTTTGTGTGTTCTTTGATGTTATGCCAGAATTTGGTGAGTGATAGTTTCTTAACCAGTGTTGTATCTGAAAACACCCACACATAGATGGACAGTTGATTTTTGACAAAAGCACAAAAGTAATTCTGCAGAGAAAGTATAATATTTCAAGAAATGGTTGGGGATTTAGCTCAGTGGTCAGAGTGCTTGCCTAGCAAGCACAAGGCCCTGAGTTCAATCCCTGACACCAAAAAAAAAAAAAAAAAAAAAAAAAAAGGTACTGGACTAATTGAATATCTATAGCAAAAAACTTTGGTGAGCTAGCCTGTCCCATATACCAAAATTAACTTAAAGGAATAATTAGACCTACCTGAAACACCTAGAACTAAATAGAGGAGAATTTCTTTTGATTTTGGGTTAGGGCAATATATTTCTTAGAATTTAGATGTGACAGAAGCATGATCCACCAAAGAAAAACTTGGTAAATTGGACAGCTTCAGATTTAGAACTTCTGCTCTTTGAAAGACTTAAGAGAATGAAAACAGGCCTGTAAATATTTGCACACATGCACTTTGCCACAGTGAAGATTGAATCAAAGGCCTTACCACTGAGCTATATCCCCAGCTTATTTAATTGTTTTTTTAGAATTTTGAGACAGGGTCTCACTAAGTTGCCCAGGTTGGACTCAATTTTTTCTAAATTTTATTTTAGTGGTTCATTTTAGATGCACCTAATGATAACATTCATCATAGGGAATTTGTACCTGTACATGATATAACTTGCTGCTTTTTTTTCCCCATTCCGCTCCCTTCCCTTCAACCCCTCTTCCCCTCCTTATTTACAAAAGCTTTATTTCCATTTTTCCCCTTCTATTCTCTCTCTCTTTTTTTCCTTGTTTCTCCCTCCTCCCCTCCCTTGTTTGGACTCAGTTTTGATCCTCCTGTGTCATCCTTCCAGAGTGCTGGGATTACAACCATGCTTCACCATGCCTGGCTACACACATATGTTTAATGAAGTATTTAGAGTGTACAAAAAAGGAAAAACCCTTTCAAAATTCAGTAAGAACGCAACCTATTTTTAAAAATGGCTCAAAGATCTGGGAAGATATTTCACTGAAAAATATGTGCATGTGGCTGTTAAGCACATGAAAAGATACTAGCATCATTAATCATTCATTAAGTAAATGCAAATCACAACCATAATGAGATACCACTTCACACCCACTAGGATGGATATAATTAAAAGGAATAGATAATAAGTATTGGTGAGGATTTAGAAAAATTATACCCTTCATTCCTAACTGGTGGGAATGTAAAAATTTGGCAGCTGATTTTGTGTTTCTCAAAAAGTTAAACTGAATAACCATATGATTCAAAAACCAATTCATTTCTTGGTATATACCCGAGAGTTAAAAATACATGTTCACACAAAAACCTGTATTGTATATGAATGTTCATAGCAGTATCATTCATGGTAACCAAACAGCAGGAACAACTCAGTGTCCACCAGCTGATGGATAAATGTGGTCTCTAAAATGGGTGTTATTCAGCAGAACAAAAAGTATTAATAGGTGCTACAATTTGGACTTCATCAACATTACGCTAAGTGAAAGAAACCAGTCACAAAAGAATCACATCCAATTTGTATGAAATGTTCTAAATAAGTCTGTGTGTAGAGAAAGTAGATCACAGTGGTGGTTAGCTGGGACTGGGGAAGATGGATGTAATTGCTATTAGTTGCAAGGTTTCTTTTTGGAATGACACTGTTTTAAAAGTCGATTATTAGTGACTGGTGCACAACTCTATAATTGTATACATTGTTGGTTAACTTTATGGTATGTACACTATATTTTAATAAAGCTGTTAAAACCAAGTGAGCTACCATTACATACCTAGTAGAGTGGCTAAAGCGATGCTGTAAAGACCAGCCGTACCAAGTGTTGGTGAGGATGTGAGCAACTGAAATTGTCATGCATTGTTGGGAATGTAAAATGCTACTACACTTTGTCTGCTTTTTCTAGGAAGCAGAAAACAACCCCTCAGGGTACAGGCGCATGGTTGACAGGTGATCATGGAAAAGGCGTTGACACACCTCTGTATGTCTGTATGCAGGATCTGCAGTGGTTTTGGGTCCTTATCAGTATGGCTATCAGAAGGTGGTTATTAAAACAAACCTACCAACAACAGTGCAGCCAGAGGAGGAAAACCACCCCTTCCTCTTGGATGACCCTCCAGCACCCTCTACTGACAAAGCTGAACTGCAGAACAAAACGCTGAAGAGTCCAGTTTCTTGTCTTTAACTAGGCTGTTGAAGGGGAATTTGGAACTGGGAGGAGATACGGTGGTCACTGGCTTTCTCCCTTTGGAACTGTGGAGCTGGTGCCCACACTGCCGGAGCCTGAGGCTGCCCGCTGCCACTGGCAGCACCGCTGCAGCTTCTCCGACTGCTTCAGGAGTCCGGTACCCGCAGTCAGCTGCCACTGTTGGTTTTTAGAGCCAGAAGTAGAGAATGATTTTGCCCTTTCTTTCCTTCTTTTGAGCTCATGAAAGTCCTTCTCACTGGCAGACTTCAGTCTAGTCAGCAAGGAACCAGAAAATACAGTTTTCAAGCTTCTAGGAGCAACAATGATAGTAATCTAGAAGCATAAGAAAAAAATGTAAATTTGGCAAATATAGAGAATCGGGAATTTTGCGAGGCCTATTTGCCATATTCACATTTTTTGTAGGTATCCTTTCACAGTTGAAAAAAAATTTTTTTGGTAAAATTTGAGCAGTTAAAATGTTTTTTTGTTTATAATTGTAGAACTTTTAGTGAAACACAGGGCATTTAAGGAAAAGCAGGGAAGATACATCAACCTTATCTCATCTAACCAGTTATAATGGTTCATGGTGTTTTGTTTTGTTTTGTTTTGTTTTGAGACAGGGTCTTACTGTGTAATTCAGGCTGGCCTTGAACTCACTATGTATCCCAGGCTGGTTTTGAAGTCCCTGTGTCCTCCTGCCTCAGCCTCCCAAGTGCTGTGATTACAAGTGTGTGCCACCCCCCCCCAGCTAGCCATAACTATTTGATGTAGTCTCATCTTTTACACTGACTCCCTTGAGAGCCTAGCCCTATCTGACTGCCTATGTATTTCTACCTAATGTAGCTGTCTATAATAAAGCAAGGTTAGCGCTGTCGTGAGTCACGTTGAAGTTCTGTGCCCTTGATACGTGATGGAAATGGCACTTTTCCTGTGTGATTTTCCTCCTCAAAACCCATAACCCCAAACTAATTGTGAAATCAGACAATTTCCGTTGTAGGGTCCTCTAACAGTATACCTGAGAGTACTCTTCAAAGCAGTCAGGGTCATCAAAAGCACGCCAAGAAACTAGCAGAGTCCAGGGAAGCCCGTGGAGATAGAACAGCTACATGTGTGTGGGTCATAGGACAGAAAGGGGTGTTGGGTGAAGTCTAAGGGATCCTGAATAAGCTGGACTTTAATAACAATGTGTCATTATCAGCTTCTTACATGTAAGAAAAGTAACAACTAATATAATGTTAATAATGGAGGATATTTTGTGCTGACTTCCTGGGAACTCTACTGTCTTACATTTTCTGTAAATCTAAGACTGTTCTAAAAAATAAGACTAAGACTAAATAAATCTAAGACTGTTCTACTAGTAATTTTTAAAAAATCCTTTGGTAAATTATCACCAGTAGGAGAGTGGAGAGATTTTGAAATCTTATTGCATAAAGGAACTTTCAGAATAAGTAACGGGCTGAGTTATTATATGTACCCACAGCTTTTAAGAGTTTTCTTTTCTCCTCATTTTAGGCTTTTAGTATATATTGTTGAACTTGATTGTTAATCAGACCTAAAGTGTTGCTGATTTCCACAGGATGCTGCAGTTTATAACCCCATTCACTGATTGTGGTTTCCCTTCCCTCTCATCTTCTGGGCCATCTCCATATTCTGGCACAAAGGACTCGAAGATTTTCATTAAAAACAAACCAAAGAACTTACAGAACCCCACATTATTTATTGTGTTGAGTACTGTGTTAGGAACATAAAAAGATAGGCTTGTATGAATGTATTAATTGTGTAAATCCACAAAATTCCAACAAGATAGAATAAAATTGCCTTTGAAAACTAGGAGCTTTTCCTTACTGTTTCTTTTTTTTTCCCTTTTGGTGCTGGGGATTGAACTCAGTGCCTTGTGCTTGCAAGACAAGCACTCTAACCACTGAGCTAAATCCCCAGCCTTCTCTTTATTGTTTCTAAGCAGGTTTGCATTCATAACAAACAAGATGTATCAGTTTTACTTTGACCTGTGCAAGATTTGTTGTTTTACTGCAAGTATGTAAATATCATGAGTCTTTTTTTTTTTTTAATATCATGAGTCTTAAATGAGCCTTAATTCACTACAGAACATGCTTTGTGATTTAATTTTCAATTACGGATCTCAAGCTATACCTTTTGTTTACTCTCTTTTTGTAGCCTTCTCCTTCTTACTCTGTTCAGGTTTTGAGAGGTGGGATTGGTTCTAGTACACAACTCTTTCTTGATTTCCTATGTCAGTAGTTGTGCTTGCTTCATGTGTTTTAGAAACTGCTAAGATCCTGCACAAGATGGGGTAGGCTAAATTACAGTGTAGTTACATGTTAGCTACCCCTAAACTTCAGCAGCTTAGAACAGCAGGTTAGCTTCTCACTGATGTGTTTCCAGTGTGGCTTGAGGGGATGACTTTTGCTAACTGTGAGTCATTGGAGAAACAGCTTGATGAGAGCAGCATTCCTTATCAAATGCCCCTACAACCAGTGAGACCAGAAAATGTAGTGTGCAGTGTGATGACTTGTGTTTATTGTATAAAATACTTCTACCTAGAAGCACATCACTTGTTCGTATTTCAAGGACAAAGCAGGTCAGTTTCCATGCCATATTTCAGAGATTGCAGAGAAGTACAATTAATTATACCACCTGCTCAGAAAGTTGGAAAGCTAGAAATAGCTGGTAAACATTGGTGATTTCCAGTCTCTACCAACATTCCTACCTGAGTGCTTGAAATAATTGTGCTCATTGGAAGACATTTTATTACATAATTTCATTAGACCACATTTTAGAGCAAGAATGATTTTTATTTTCATATCTTTACTCTTTCTCATTTGTTGTTTCTTCCCTATAACTAGACAGTACTGTTGAATGTCTTCATTTTTAAAATTAAGGCATAATTTAAATATAGTAAAATTTACCTTCACATGATGTCTATTTTGACACATGCCTACAGTCATGTAGCCAGCAAAATCAAGGTGTGTAATAGCCCCATCATCATCTCCTCAGATATCCTCCTACCCTTTAGAGGTCTACCCCTCCTTTATCTCTCAGGCCCTGGCAGCTGCTGATACATTTCCGTTTCCATGGATGTCCCTGTTCTGCCTGTTTCCAGCATGTCATGCATGGAATCATACAGTGTGCATTGTTTGGAATCTGGCTTCTGTCACTGTATTTGCTTCTTATCTACACTGTTGCAATTATCAGTAGTTCATTCCTTCTTATTGCTTAGTAGTCTGTTGTTGGATGTACACTCTATTCAGTATCCAGTTGTGGGAGTCCTTAAATTGGTTGTTTCCAATTTGGGGAAAATATGAGTGAAACTATGACATATATTCACATAGGTTTTTTTTTTTTTACATAGGTTTTATGTCAACATAGGTTTTCATTTTACTGGGTTGATACCTAAGATAGGATTGCTAGATAGGAGGGTAAGTGTTTTACTTTATTTGCCATTTTTGTAGTTATGTAATAGTATTTTTGTGATTTTTTTTTTTTTAATTTGTGATAAATTATATATAACAACATTTGTTATTTTAACCTACTTTCTGAATTTATTACTTTTGGGCAGGGTTTGAGACAGAAACTTGCTGTGTGGATCAGGCCAACCTTGAATTTGCAGTTCTGGCTCAGGTTTCTTGCGTGCTGGGTTTACAGCATGTGCCAACATGCCTGACTTTAAACCATTTTGCAGTACACAGTTCATGGGCATTAATATAGTCACATTGTTATGCAGTGATTACCATCTTTTATTTATTTATTTTTTCTGTCCAGTATTGGTTCTCAATAACTTATGGTTTAGATCTAAAATGTCTCCCTAAGGATTCCTGTAGTCAGAGTTGATTGATTCTTTTATTTTTTATTTCAGTGCTGGGGATCGAACTCAGGGCCTTGCAAGGCAAGTACTCTAACCACCAAGCTAAATCCCCAACGCCCTAGAGGTGATTAACTCTTGGGGATGCTGTGCTTATTACTGGATCCAGCCATGGATGAGGTTCGTGGCTGCATGTGCTGTTAGGAAGTAGGTCACTGGGCCATGGCCTAGAAGGGTGTATCTTTGTCCCTGGCTCCTCTTCTCTCTTTCTGTTCCCTGGCTGCATCTCATCTCTTCTCTGCCATGCTCTTCTGCCTTGGAGCTAACCAACCATGGACTGAATCCTTTAAAATTGTAAGCCGAAAAAACCTCCTCCTTTAAATTGAGGGTGTTGTGTATTTTGTCCCAATGACAAGAATGTGACTAATACAGAAACCAAAATAGAATTACCTGATCTAAGGTTTCCAACCAGTTTTTGAGTAGTAGCACAGTCCAGTACTGGCACAGTCCATTTCCTATCTCTTACATATACTGTTTTTGCTTAGTGCTGTGTGGCCTTTAGTACTGTATGTGACCCTACTCTTTTCAACCTGTTACTCATAATCTAAGATTATATAAAAATTGAATGAAATAATACATTCAGGTGCTTAGAGCTGTCTAGACTTGGTAGGCACTAAATAGTGACTAGTAATACCATAGATTTAGAAATTTTGTGCTTTCTTAATACATTTTCTTGATGGAAGGGCCAGTGGTTGATTTCTTTTTCTTCCTCCCTCCCTGTTGCTCCCTCCCGACCTTGGACTTGAACCCAGGGGGCTCTACAACTGACCTACATCCTCAGCTCTTTTACTTTTTATTTTGAGAAAAGGTCTAAGTTACCCAGGCTGGCCTCGAACTTGTGCCTCTCCTGACTCAGCCTCCCGAGTAGCTGGGATTACAGGTTTGCAATACCATGCCCAGCTTGGCCAGGCTTTTTAATTGCCTCCATCGAAGGTCCCTTGGTATATCAAATAGGAACTTAAAAACATGCAAGATCAAATGCCAAGGGTTTTTTTCATGCAAAAATATTTATTGAGAGGAAATTGGGTATGCATACTAAGAGAGTCACCAGCTGACAGGAACTCATGTCATATAGGGGAGGCAGAGGAGGAAGTCACTGATCTCAGGTAATAAGACCTGGGGCTAGAGTCTGGATGTAGGGTGAACATCAGCTTGAGAAATCTGGGTCAGAAGAACTTGGGGAGGTTCAGGAGTATGTATTGGCTGCCGTGTCTTGTTGCCCAAAATAGAAAGGACAAACAGATGAATACAGACACTGTCCCTTACCCTCCAGGGGCTCACAGTCTATAGTGAGTTCATTACTTAAGATTGCTCTTGAGAATAATATCAATTTGGATTTATTTCGAGAAATTGATTTTCCTTTCCCTTTCATTTTCTCCTAAGATCCAGTTAAGGGAGGAGACCTCATAATTTAAGGATCTTTTATTTGATCTGTATAATTTTATTAATGGAAATACTACATTATGAAACAAGTGATCATTTTAATAGTTTAGTAGAAGGAGCTGGGGGTTTAGCGCAGTGGTTAGAGAGCCTGCCTAGCAAGTGCAAGGCCCTGAGTTCAATCCCCAGCACCAAAAAAAAAAAAAACCAAAAACATTTGGTAGAATATATTTTGATTTAATACCATTTAGAAAAATTTTACACTGTTTAAAGGGTTTCTGTGTGTTACAATTTGTAGAAAAGAAGCCTGTTGGTGTGCTCAATTTTCTATTGTTCATATAGTAAGTGGTAAATTTACAAATTCTGCATGATCCTTAGAGTGAAGAGTTTATGAAATAAGTACTTCTTTGGGAAAAATTTTTATTACATATACTCATAGCAGTAGAGAATGATCATTACCACCATTCATTAGAATTTTCTGTACTTCATCGTACAATTTACTAAAAATTATTCTGTTGTATTATTATTTTTACATATCTTTTACTATGCCTAGTGTATAAAGTCAGCTATGTAATAGGTATATACAGAGTCTGCCAAAAATTGTATACACTCTTTAGTAGTTCACTGTACTAATAAATGTCTGGAAGCTAATGACCACTACTTTCAGCACCTCTTGTAATTGCAGAGGCCAAAAGTAGCTTGTATTAATCTCATATGTCTCAATAAATTTAATGTTAAAATACTTATTTAAATTTTTCTTTTCCTGATGTATACATTTTTTTCAGTTTCAGTCATCCACTGACTCCCACCCCCCAGCTCACCCCCATGTATTCCCTGTGGATAAGGAGAGACTGTTACATTTCTTTGAATACTTTACCTCCATTTTCTTCTTTTCTGAAACACTGATACAAATGTTAGATACTTTGTTACAGTCACAGATTTCTCCAGGAGTTTTTTTAAAGTATGCTATTTTCTCACTTTGATTAATTTCTCTTATTGAATCCTCACATTCACTTACTCTTCTTTTTTTTTTATTCTTTCTTTTCTGCTTTTAAGTCTACTTATTAATTTTTTGTTTTTCTTGGTGCTACTAGGAATTGATCCCATGGTCTTCATACTGAACCACATCCCCAGCCCTGTTTATTTTTTATTTTGAGACAGGGTCTCGCTAAGTCGCTAAATTGCCAGGGCTGACCTCAAGCTTGTCATCCTCCTGCCTCAGCCTCCCAGATTGCTGTCCTTACAGGCGTGTGCCACCGTACCCACTCATTGTATTTTTCTCTTTCTCTTTTTTTTTTTTTTTGGTTCTGAAATTTCCACTTGGTTCATCTGTGTCTTCTATTTCTTTGCTAAAATTTTCAATTTAATGTTTTAAAATGTGTTTATTGAAACATTTTTTAAAATGGTTGCTTGAAAATATTTGTCAGATAATTCCAATATCTGTTAATTCATTGTTGGCATCTGTTGATTATCTTTTCTTCTTTAGGTTGAGATTTTCTTGGTTCTTGGTAGGAGAGATTTTCAGTTGCATTATAGACAATTTGGATATTATGAGGCTCTGGCTTTATTAAAAATGTTTGGGGTTTTGGTTTTAAGCAGGTCTACCCTGATGTTATGCTGGTAAGGGCAAGGGACCCTGCCTCATTCCTACCAGCAGGCAGTGGAAGCCAGCTTTCCCATATGACACCCTTTAATCCTCGGTGTTGGTGGGGATGCTTTGTTACTGCTCATCAAGGGTAGGATTCATGGTCCCCATCAGTACCGCACAGTGGGAAGAGGTTGGCTCTCTTGCAGGTCTCATGCCTTTGTCCTGCAGTTGAGATGAGGAAGGCATATGGAGTGCTCCCCCTGTTTATGCAGTAGTATGTTAATCCTCAGGTGTGGGGGGTTGTTTGTTTGCTTTTGTTTTTTGTGGAGCTTAAACTCACATTTAGGGTTTTAAACTGTTAAGCTGTTGGGACTGGAGTTCAAAACTGGTAGGAGTCCCATGTAAAATCATGGGAGAGTGTTATGGGAGAGTGCAGTTTTAAATAAAAACTTTTTGTTACTTTCAGACTTATTTACAGAACTCTCTAAGGAAAAACTTGTCTTAATTTTAAAGGAAACTTTAGTTTGTTACACTTAAATATTTTAAACACCATCATCAGTTTCTGTGCTGCTGATTAATGTTTTTCCAAGGGACAGATTGTTGCTTTAACATAAAATACTTTAGTTTTTGGTTCTCTATTTTTAAAAAAAGTAATAACCAAAAGTAATTCAGTTTTTCTTTCTCATTAACAGACATATGTAGAGTTTGTCGCTCAGAAGGAACCCCCGAGAAGCCTCTTTATCATCCTTGTGTGTGTACTGGCAGTATTAAGTTTATTCATCAAGAATGGTAAGTTGTACTTTTAGAAAACTGTGTAATTCTGAACTTCAATTTTGTCATCTGTATAATAAGAATTACCATTTCAACGAATTTTTTCCATAATTACTTTTATT
This sequence comes from Hystrix cristata, assembly GCA_004026905.1. Classification (NCBI taxonomy): domain Eukaryota; kingdom Metazoa; phylum Chordata; class Mammalia; order Rodentia; family Hystricidae; genus Hystrix; species Hystrix cristata. Next base: position 34,613 of record PVJO010007259.1, read on the forward strand.
TATTTATTTATTTATTTATTTATTTTAAATATCCAAATTTATTTATTTTTTTTCTTTTGGGGACTGAACTCAGGGCCTTGTGCTTGCAAGACAAGCACTCTAACCACCGAGCTAAATCCCCAACCCTTCCATAATTACTTTTAGAACTTGTAAAAATAATGGGAAATAAATTATCCATAATTCCTAATGCCATGCCTGTTGATTGGGTATATTGTGAAGATTCTGTCCACCAGACATACTGTGCTTTTCTATTTAGAGTGGCATAATATTAGCCTATGTTTATGATGTACAGTACTTTGTGCCAGCATTATTCTTGGGGCGTTTACACATCTTGACTCATTTAGCTTTGTAAGAAAACTGAGGTGGAGAGTTACATAAGGAAGCTAAAGCATAGCCAGAATAAATATCTTGTCCTGCACCACACAGCCAGCCAGTTAATGGCAGAGGTAAGATTAAGATTGAGTTACCAGATACCCATATTATAAGACCACTCTTGGAACTTTGGACGTTGATGCTTGGATTCATTCATATTCATTTAGCTCTGAAGAGATTATAATTTAGATTAATTGAACCTTTTTAGGAAAAATATAGCACATACTATCTTTTGGGTGTGGCTGGGAATCAAACTCAGGGCCTTGTACTTGCTAGGGAAGCACTCTCCCACTGAGCTAAACCCCCAACCCCTCATTTTGGGAAAAGTATAATACGTACTGTCTTTAGCTGATGTAAGTTCTGTATTCTTAGACAGTTATAAAAAGTTAAGAATGCTCTAAATTTGAAATGGTCAGAATAGTCTAAATTTGAAACGTTAAAAATTGTAAACATTGTGTAAAGGAGCTTTAAAATAGGATTCTAATCAAAGCAGAACATTGATTCTCAGTGAAATCTTACTTTTGTAAATAATGTGTTTATGAATGTATTTGTGATTACAGCTTAGTTCAGTGGCTGAAACACAGTCGGAAAGAATACTGTGAATTATGCAAGCACAGATTTGCTTTCACACCAAGTAAGTTCTTTCAGTGTTCATCATGATGTTTGGGTTATTATTGGCAGTAAAAGGTGTCAAAGTGATTTTAAAGCAGTTTTCAATTTTATTGTCTTTGATAATAATAGAAAATGCTCTTCCATTTAGGAAAATATTCTTAAATACTGTCACCTTTTACAACATGCATACAGGTTTTGTAGATTCCTTTTTCTGTACAAAGTGAGTCCATATGATCATCACTGTGTCATCTGGTTTTCCACCCTGGGCCTTTCTCATTTTATCTTTGCTCACATTCTTAGCCTTTCCACCTCCCCCTCCTTTTTTTGTTCTTGTCTGACCTTTTAAAATAATTTTATTTATAATTTCTCTTTAAATTTTGGTTTTTTCAAAGCAGGGTCTCACTGCGTGGTTCAGGCTGAGCTTGAACTTAGTGTAGCCCAGACTGGCCTTAAACTCATGGCACTTCCTGCCTTAGCCTCCTGAGTGTTGGGATTACAGATGTGAGGTATCTCACCTGGCCTACAGTTTCTCTCACATGTACATTATCCACCATGTTGTGGTAGAACTCCCGCCATAAACTCAGGGCCGCAAGCAGCCACACCCAGAACAGAGAATTTAGACTGTCCGTCTCCTTTTCCTTGACAACCAGTAAGGAACGTGCCAATATAGGCTAAACTTTGAGCCCTGCTTGTAAAGAAGTTAAATAACCAGACTAGCTGCTGTCCCTCTCCCCTTGAGGTGAAATAACTACATTTCTAGGCAAAAGAGGTGCAAAAACCAATGCCTGTGTTCTAATAAGGTGAAAATTAGTATAACCAATCAATAGGTTTAGTCTATACCTTAATATTTTAGTAGAGCCCACAGCGGGGCAGGGTTTCACGAATGAATTCTGCTCTCCCTTGACCCTTCCTTGCTTGGGCTTTGGACATGAGTTCTCTGAGCCTATGCTGGCATAAATAAGAGCTGTTTGCTTGTGGCTGGCGTGGTGTCTCCTTTCTTGGCTCTGGTCTCCTCTCCCGCAATACGTGTTGAGAGTCCATTATGTGCCTGGAAAATGAACAGTGATCCCTTGCCTTGTTTTCATTAAAACACTGTTCAAACTTTGATTATTGTTTGAGATTAAATTGTGTACATTAGAATAATAGTAGTAGAAGCAAGTAGTACTGGTATTGAACCCAGGGCCTTAACACATGCTTGGAAAGTGCTCTAGAGCTGAGTTACATCCCCAGCCTTATTTATTTATCTATCTGTTTATTTAATGTTCTGCTGGGACTTGAACCTAGACCCTTCTCACTGAGCTACATCCCTAGTTCTTTTTTAAAATTTTTTTTTAAAAAAGCAGGCTGGGCTCATATTTGGGCTTCTCCTGCCTCAGCCTCCCAGGATGCTGGTATTACAGGTATGTGCCACTATGCCTTTTATTTTCTTTTTAAAGCCTCTTGTTCTGCTCAGTTTAAATCCTGTAGATTAGTGTTATTTTACTTTGTATTTTGACAAGTATAAATGATTAAAGTTAGTACATTTTCACTCTTAGAACTTTACCCATTGCCATCAAACATTATCGATTCTATTATTTTATAGACTTTGATTTCTATAGCACATAAAAGTTGTACAATTCAAGATTTATAAACTAAAACTAAATAGCTTAATATTTTCATGAAGTTTGTTAGGAAATAATGTGAGCTTTTACTTTGAGGCCAATAAAAGCTTATTTTGTACACTTTAGTGTTCATTTGACATTCATATCCTGTTTCCTTTCCCTTTCTCAAAAACTGCATCACTACTGGTTTAAAGACTTGCTTTTTTATACAGAATACCCTCTTGAAGTCATTGATCTAAGTGGCCGTAGTATAAGATGTTGCCAATTGTTGTTTATTCCTTAATCTTTATAGGTGTGGGCAGCTTTGTGACAGTGTTCTTACAAATTCTGGTCGCTGATTTGAAAACCTTATTATCATGATTCCTTGTCTGGCCTCATGGGAAAATGTTGTCCTCCTGTATGTCCTGTGTTCTCTCTAGTGGACTTTTAAAATAAGGGGTTGTTTTTATTAGGGCTATCTTAAAGGGATGTTTTTATAAACTATGGCAGAATTTATCTTTCCTCTGAGTGTGTGAAGCCCATTTTGCAGAGAAGTGGGAAGAGCTAAATTTTTCATTTGGAATTTTTAAGCACAGTGTTAACTGTGGGAGGGCTGGCTGGCATGAGTGGCCGCTGCAGACTGTGGTGCCCCTTGGTACTGTGCCTGGAGCTCCTGTTGGCGGGGTTCTTTCTTGGTGATGGCCGTCAGCTTCACTTTTTGCTCCTGATTCCTTTACCAGATCTTGAATAGTTTAGGAAACCAGATTGTTACATTGAGTCCCAAAACATGTAAATTGATTTCTGGGAAGTTCATGGTTGTGAGCAAAGGATTTGAAATTCTTCTGAATCTTTTCTTGCTCAGAGGCCTTTTTTTTTGGAACATTTTACATGTGATTGCTTCATAAATGACTTCCTGGGTAAACATGGTGTTACAACTATTTGATTCACTTTTTTTGTAGGAAAAATATTTAATTACAGTAGTTAAATTGAATGTTAAGAAGGCTGTATGTGCTTACTTGGTATTTATGAATTAAGGCCTTTGTTTCTCTCTGGGGGGTGTGGGGGATCAGACTCAGGGCTTTGTGTTTGCCAGCTAAGCGCTCCACCCTGAGCTAAATCCCCAGCCCCTATTAAGCCATTTTTAAATCTTCATGAAATTCTGTTTTGTTTTGTTTTGTTTTGTTTTGTTTTTTTACTTCTAGTTTATTCGCCAGATATGCCTTCACGGCTTCCAATCCAAGACATATTCGCTGGACTGGTTACGAGTATTGGCACTGCAATACGATACTGGTTTCATTATACACTTGTGGCCTTTGCATGGTTGGGAGTTGTTCCTCTTACAGCATGTGAGTATTCATGCTTCTTTTGCAGTTGTTTAAACATTGTATAATGTTACCTCAGTTATTTATTATTGTAATGTCATAGGAGGTATGATTGAAAAATATGGTGAATGTTTAAATTTTTAAAAAAATATTATTATAGTAAAAATTACATTGCCCTTAATCTCCTTCAGATTCCTCCCTCTTCAAACCCCATTGTTTTTGTCACTTTCTGAAGCAGTTCCAAAAGTCCTGTTTCATGTCTTTAGTTACAGTGCCATGGCTGCCTCAGTATCCTGAACTAATTCAAAATATTTACCTGTCATGATCGTTTTGACTTTTGGGAAGAGCCCAAAGTCACACAGTGCCAGGTCTGGTGAGTAAGATGGATGAGGACACACCAGCACACCATGTTTTGATCACACCTCATAAAGACACTCAGGAAAGAGGACTCAATCTGCTTCAAACAGTGGCAAATGTTTGAAGACGATGGGATAAGTGTCCTCAGAGCAGCGGAGGGTATTGTACAAGGGATTAATGCCAATGTGTCTTTTACTTTAATAATTTAAAAAACTTTAAGCATTCCCCATCTCACATCTTGTATATTGGGAAAGCGTCACATTTCATCTGAGCTAAGAATGACTGAGATTCTCTTTGTGCTGGAGATTGAACCCAGGGCCTCATGCATGTTGAGCATGTGCTCTGCCACTGAGCTACATCCCAAGAGTGAGATGTTTCTTTAACACATGTAGACAAGAAAAAATATAGCACACAGAGACTAATAATGAAAGTTCATGAAAGAATTAAGAAAGCAAAATCAAATCGTAATTTGAAGAAACTTAGATTTTATTCCTGAACCACTGGAGTTTTCAAGGTCTCCAGCAGATCGATTCTTTTGGGATCTTCTTTGAACTTCTGCCTCTTTTTTACAATGGTAGAAGCATCCAGATCTGATGGTTCTGAATAATTGGAAGAGTTAACATTCAGATACAACTCTGTGGGAGTTGATACACTAATTTACCCTGTTGGGTGATCCTTCTTTGTTCTTTTGTTTTTCTTAAAGATTTCGAGGAGTAGATAGTATATAATTGCAGAGTATATGGATATGATTGCTTGCAGTTAAACACAAGCAAGATTTTAAAATATACTTAATGTTCTTGTGACTCCTTAAGTGAAGTTTTCTTGATTACCTCTAGAATGAAAATCTTGGGAAATACACCAAATAGCAGAATAGTTATTGTTGAATTAACTAATGAGCTAGAAGATTGGACTAAGGAATTCTCATAGGGCATCATTCAAAGGGACAAGTGGTTCTGAGAATGAGGAAACCAAATGGAGAGATGGAGACTAGATCCAGTTGTTTCAGTAACTGTAGTAAGTAGTTCTTTAAGGGAAGAGAAATAATGCACGTGAGGAAATGGTGTCTTTTATGTTGAAAGAGAAAGCTGATCACGATCAAGGAAAAAGATTCCCAAACCTAAACATAATCCCAAGTTTTCCAGAGCTGGGTGGGGGTTGATGGTGAGAGTTATAGCAACGATGTTCTTTCAGTTGTCCTGCAAATGGAGAAAACCAGACTTGCCTCAGACTTCAAGTCAGCAGTGCTGAGTGTTTGAAGACATTGGAAACTTCCAAATTTGACTTTTCTTTAAACGGTATTGAGGAACAAAACCAAGAGTGCTCTATCACTGAACTGTATCCCCAGCCCTGTTGAAAATCTATTTTTTATTTTAGGTGAGTGTGGTGACACACGCCTGTAATCCTAGCACTTGGGAGGCTGAGGCAGGAAGATCATGAATTTAAGGATTACGTAGCAAGATCTTCTCTCCAAAAAGAAAACAACAAAAAAATTGTTTTAAAATTTTGAAGCAGGGTCTCACTAAGTTGCCCAGGCTGGCCTTGAACTTGTAATCTTCCTGTCTCAGCATCGCTAATACTAGGATTACAAATGTGTGCCACCATGTCTGGTTTTGACAGCAGCTTTGAAACTAATTCTTCTCCTGAAAATTATTCTCAGATAGAAGAACAAAATACATTTGTTTTGACATAAGAATTCAGAAAGTTCACTACTTTAAACTTTTTATGAAGCTGAGAATATGCTAAATGAGCCAGGAATCAGGGAAAATGTGAAATTCACAGAAGGAAGTTCTTCCTACAGCTAAGCTCAGTGATTGTTAACCTACTATAACTAAGAATTTTTAAGTGATAGGCTGGAACTAAAATTTCAGATGAAAATATTAGGAGAAATTGTGAGGGGAGGATGGAAATGAGACGGAAGTGAGGGAAAAGTTGCTTGTTTTATTTGCACAAATTCTTTAGCAGTAGACAGAAAAACATGGAATGAATGTGTATTCAGTAAAAACAAGTCTAGAAAGACTATGAACACTAAACAGTGTTTTGTGATGTTCCTCTGCACTATTTTTATGCTTGCCAATGTTTGTGAAAGTGTAGTGCTCTGAGACTGGGACCCATCTCTTGTGGCTCTCCGTCTCACTGCCGCTTTCCTGAGTGACGGAGTTGACAGTGCTCCTTGTGACTATGCCCTCCTGCCCTTTCTGACAGGCCGCATCTACAAGTGCTTGTTTACTGGCTCCGTGAGCTCGCTCCTGACACTGCCCCTGGACATGCTGTCCACGTGAGTATTGGACTGGATTTATTATTGGAAATTCTTTGTTGTTCTCCGAGGACAATGATCAAGGTTCTTATCCTAACAGTTACAGCTAGGCTAGCAGAAGTAGCTGATACATATACATGATGTTTCTTTTAAAACATCCTCATTTTAAAGAACTGTTTAGTAATGGCAGGATGACTTGTTAAATAGGCTATAATGAAGTTTGAGGTATGTACTGTTGTGTTCATATGGTGAAGTTAATTTTAAAATATTTCTTGAGACTGTAAGAATATGCATGCTAACACTTCGTTCACTGTAGGCATCTCCCACATCTTACCTTGACATTAGGCATCGTAGTTTGCCCTGTGTTGGTAGGCTCCCCGCCCCTCTGACCTGACTGGCTGCAGGGCTGCCTGCATCGCCTTCATGAGCTGCCCTGGATGGGAGAGGAAAGTGAGAGGCCTAGTGGGGGTGGTCAGAAGACATTAGAAACATGGCTTGGTTATTTTTCCTATGTAATGTTTTATTTTCTTTATAGATTAAATCTTTTTTTCCGGGAAACCCTACTTTACATTTCCTTTATACCTTAACAGTTGCTATATATTTTGTATCTCAGATGTTTGAGTCATCTCTAGGCACACATGTTAATTATCTATTCTTGCAAAATAAACTGTCTGAAACTTAGTGGCTTCACACAAACAGCGTTTTATTTGCTCATAATTCTTAAAATCTGAAGTTTGGGCTGGGCTCAGCTGAGCTATTTAACTGTTAAACTTGCCTGGGTCACTCATGTGTCTTTGTGGGGCTTGATCTTCTAAAATGGTCCTGAATGAGGTGCCTAGTTCCCCTCCCTCTGTCTCTCATCTTCCGCCAGGCTGCTGGGAGCCTTGTTGATATGGTGGTCTCAGGGTAGCACCCCAGGAGGGTGGGGGGGTGCTCACAAGCCCTTGTCTAGATCCTGGATCTTGACCTCAGCTCTGGTCCAGGCAGTACACAGAGCCCGCCCCAGCTGAAGACTTAGGGAAAAGGACTGTAGGGTTTGTTACTGTTTAAAATGCCCAAAAGCCCTTAATTGAGCTAATTGTTATTATTGTTGGTGACGAGGGAGAATAGGGCATATTTTAGTCCCAACCCGTCACGACATTATTGTCTGGGATGTTCCTGAGCAAGGAGTAGTGTTAAGATTCCTCTTTTCAATTTAGGGACCACACCATGTATGTGGGCATATGTGCAGCTGGTGGGCTGAGGTCTTCCAGGATGACCTTTCCTCAGATTTTCCACTGAGCAAGAAAATCATTCTACTAGACCTAGTGTATTTTCTTTTTTTTTTTTCTTTTCTTTTTTTTTTTTTTTTTTTGGAGCTGGGAATCGAACTCGGGGCCTTCCGCTTGCTAGGCCAGCACTCTACCACTTGAGCTAAGTCCCCAGCCCGACCTAGTGTATTTTCAAAGCCTACCACTAAGATTTTTGAGTTACTCTTCTGAAATCACAGGCATGGCTTGGGAAGTGAAAGCCTCCTCTTTAGGGAGGAAAAGAACAATTGGTCCTCTGTATTACAGCATCCCCTGCATTTTTATGTATGATTGCTCAAAGACCCATACTTTACTCCATCGGATTTGTCAGGAATCTGGTATACTCTGGGTATATTTGCAGTTAGCATTGAGACTCTTTGCTAAGTGAAAATGTTCTCTAAAATGTATTGTAGACCTTGTTGTACACATACACATTGACTATCTTTCAGCCTTTATTTCTTTACATTGTCTTAGGCCTGTGTGCGGAGAAGCTTCACTCTTCTGATTTGATGATTCTCTTGATTTGTATGGAGTTAGGTGCCAATTAAGTACATTTTTAAACTTGTGCATGAAGAAGGACAAGGAAATTCTTAGGAAGCATCAGAGAGAGCTACTCACCTTTAGTAAATTCTATAAATTTAATGCTTGGGAGTTGGAGATTTAGCTCTGTGATAGAGTGCTTGCCTATCAGGTGCAAGGCCCTGAGTTCGATCCCCAGCACCCAACAAAACAAAAAAACAAAGCAAAAAACCAAAAAATTTAATGCTTGGCTTTTGTAAAGTATTTGGCTGCTTTTCTCCTTGTTGTCTTCTTGCTTCTTGGCCATGATAAGGATAGGCTGTGGATGGTTAGTTCCTATATAGTGCTGATGTTATGTTGTGCTTAATGCAGTAATTCTTGTGGAAAAATTGGTTTTCTCTCTGAAAGTTATGATTTGTTTTTCTGGCTATTTTTACGAATGTTCTTGGAGTCATTATCTGTAATTTTTTGTTTGTTTGTTTAAACAGGGAAAACTTGTTGGCGGATTGTTTGCAGGGCTGTTTCGTGGTGACCTGCACGCTTTGTGCGTTCATCAGCCTGGTGTGGCTGCGAGAACAGATTGTCCACGGTGGAGCCCCAATCTGGCTGGAGCATGCTGCACCGCCCTTCAATGCTGCAGGGCACCACCAGAATGAGGTACCGCCTGTAGCTCTGAAATGGATTTACTTAGGCAGGGTGTGAAAATTACTGTCACTCTTTAAGGTCTAAACCCTTGATGCATAATTCTTCAATATTCTTGTGACTTTTTAAATTTTTACCCCCACAGTAGTGGAAATTGAACTCATTTTTATTTTGAGACAGGGTCTCCCTACATTGCCAAGGCTGGGCTCAAACTTGCAGTCTGCCTGCCCAACCTGAGTGCTCGGTCTTTTGCCATTTTAAAGGAGGACAGTGGAAAGGTTTGGGAGAAGATTGAGACAAACGTGAAAAATCCTAGAAGTGCTTTTGTGACTTTGCCTCTTAATTTTCTTGCTAGATCAGGAACAGTATTAGGGAGTATACTAAAATGCCCCTTCATTCTTTCCGCTTGGGCGAACTGCTTAACACGGGCTTGGAAGGCAAGGTACAATTTCCTAGATAAGTTTTTCACATGTTGTTCAGCATTCAAGAAGGATATGCCACTTCTTTGTCATTTTCTTTCCTGTAGAAATATGACCAGAAGTAGAAAAATTGGATACCAGTCTTGTGCAGTTTTCTTTTTTCTTTTAGAGTGATGACGTGCTTAGATGCAAGGGCATTTGCTAGAGGTCTTGAGGGGAAAGATAAAACGATTTTTAGTATCTTGCTTCCTGAGAAATTTAGTGCTGGAAAATGCCACAAATTAGTTACTAAAATAAAAACTATTTGCACTTTGTTAAGTTCTATTATGAAAAAACTGGCCATAAAGCGATGATAATAACTTAATTTTGAGACAGGATTTTTTTGTGTGTGTGTGTGTGTGTGTGTGTGTGTGTGTGTGTGTGGTACCAGGGATCGAACTCAGGGCCTTGTGCTTGCGAGGCAAGCATTCTAATCACTGAGCTAAATCCCCAGCAATAACTTAATTTTTATTTTGAAGATTTTCTGCTTTTTTCAGTGTGCAGATTGATTTCATCAAAATCTGTGATTTCTTTTTCTTTACAGAATTCACCTTCTTTAAAAAGTGTACATAGTCAACAGGCTCTAAAGAAATGGCACCATTCCCATCTGAGATAAAAACTTTTATCACTGCATCTCATTTGTAAACATTAATACAGCTTTGTTTGAAGACCCTCATTAAATCCATGGTTCTGTGTTTTAACTGTTAACTACAATTATGTCTTTATATTTGGTAGGTAGCAGAGTTTAGGAAGAGCTAGAGGATGTTGCATTTGGAGACTGATAAAGCAGAAACAAGAAGCCATTTTAAGTGTTTAAATGATAATAGAGAAATGTTTTATATGTATATAAATAATTTTTTCAAAAATATGTTTTCATTCCTCCCCCAAGTCAATAAAAACAAGAGGTGTCTTGTAAAAAAGAGGGTTATGGAATGCTTTATTAAAGATAGCCGAATTTGTAAACCCACTTCCTATAACACTTGGTGATATCTTAGTCCTTGATGGAAGCTGAATAAACGCACTGTAAAAAGAGCTTCTGCTCTTTCGTACCACGCTGATCTCAGATCAGGTGCATTTTGAAAAGATGACTTTGAAAAAAAGAAACGTAACTCCGAAGGATGTTTACTTCTGGGTCTTAGTTTGTGTTTGCTGGTTTGTTTTTCTAGCAGGGAGCATGTGATTTGGAAATAGTGCAGAAGTGAAACAAGTTAACTGAATTTCTTGCCCTTCTGTCATTTTAGGCTCCTGCAGGAGGAAATGGTGCAGAAAATGCTGCTGCTGAACAGCCCGCCAACCCACCAGCTGAGAATGCAGTGGTGGGGGAAAACCCAGATGCACAGGATGAGCAGGCGGAGGAGGAGGAGGAAGACAACGAGGAAGAAGATGATGCAGGCGTGGAAGACGCAGCAGATGCTAATAATGGAGCCCAGGGTAACGGCTGCTTTTTTTCTAGACCCTGAGTCCACTTGCAGTTGCATTGAGGAGAATAGGACTTAGGGTTTTAAAGTTTGGTAACCATTTTTACTCTATTTCGGCAAACTGGCACAATGGATATACATATACATAGATTTTTTTCTATGAAACAGCAACATTTTGTGTCTTAGATCCTCTTTTACTCTATTTTGTAGAATGGGTAGGAGGAAATGATGTAAGTTGGAGTAGATTCCTATTTTTAAAAGGGTTCTGGTACAGATTTACCTTACTTGCTTCAGTCTTTCTGTCTCCATTGAGTTAGTATGACCTTTTTTTTTTTTTGCTGGGGTTGCTGGGGATCAAACTCAGGGCCTGGTGCTTGCTAGGCAAGCACTCTACCAGTTAAGCCAAATCCCCACCTGTTAGTGTGACTTTTACAGTTGAAAAGGAATTCTTGAAATACACACTACAGGTGAGGTGCCACCTACAGTGCCACCTCCTTTTTTCCTTTCCTAGCAGTATAAATTCTAGACTGTAAGGTAAGGTCCAAGGCCGGGTCGGCTGAGCAGTTCTCAGTAGCTCCCTGGCTCTCTCTGCTTCTGCCACTGCAGTTCACCTGGGAAGAGCCGCACTGTCCTGGGTCCACTTGACATTGCTAGTGTCTGCCTGTGTCCTTGGGCCGGGCACTCCCTGACACACTCAGTATGTAGCTGTGGGCAGAACACCAGGTCCCACATTGGGGACTGCCTAGTTGAGGGAGGAAGTAGGAAATGCACATTCTGGTGTGTTGTGCAGCTTCCTCTGAAGATGCTACTGAGGAGAGACAGAATTGTACATGAGACTTCCTGAGAAGCTCAGTAAGTGGTTTTTGAGCTGAGACCTGGGGGATGAAAAGAAGCAAATGGTGTAAGGGGAATAGTGGGTCTTTGAAGCGAAAGGTCCGAGACCCCAGAACACAGCTCACTGCTGCCACCCTCTTGTCAGGTAATCATCGTCTCTTACTGTAACCACTGTCCTCTTTCCATTCTTGATGTGGTTTGTATTACTCTCCTGCCATTAAATTTTTCAGTGCTTTTTCTATTATACTAAAAAATAAAAGGGGCCAAGTTGCTTACATGGTATGATCTCTGTCTGCCTTTCATGCTTTATCTTCTACTGCCTCCTCATCACTCCGAAAGTTCTAGTCCCTGACTTCTGTTTTCTCAAATCCACCAGATTCATGTCTGACCCAGAGCTATTGAATTCTTCTCCTTCATGGAATCTTACTTCTTTCATTTCCACAGTTGAGGATCACTGTACCTTATATATTTTGTTTATTTGTAGGTGTGGTTTATCTGTAGTATTTATTGCCCAACAAACAAGTATTTGTTGTGGAAGAATTTTAACTATGGCTTAGCTTCTCAACAGCCTGTTAATTTAACTGTATTTCATTTTATTATTTGTAGTTCAGTTTCCATCAGTAATCTTTAATATGCAATTACACTTGCAGATGACATGAACTGGAATGCTCTGGAATGGGACCGAGCTGCAGAAGAGCTCACCTGGGAACGAGTAAGGACGCTGAATTACATTTTACAGTAGGGCACCTTTAGATGGATACCTTGCTGTTGTAGTTATATTTGATGAAAATACTGAACAGATTTTATTTTCTACAGAAAGTTAAGTGATACACTGTTGGTGATAAAAAAAAAAAAATGACACTGACACTGGTGGCTGCTTTTCTGTTCTCCAGCCTTTAATTACAAACCTTGCTTCATTCAGGCAGTGTTTGACTTGAAGATGTTGACTTTGAAAAACTAGGTAACGATTTAAATTTAAGCAGTACTTTCATGCTTCAGGTGACCAAAAAGTACAATTCTATCAAGGAGTCTTGACTGGCTCTTTAGTATAAGAATTAAACCCAAGGCAGAACGTATTAGACTTTATAATCATATGATTTGAAGTCAAAGGAGACTCAAAGCCAGTCACAGCGTGTACCTGTACTCCCGTCTGATTAGGCTTTGGCAGGAGAGTCATAAGTTTGAGGTGAGCCTGGCAACATAGTGAGACCTAGTCTCAAAAAATAAAGGAGACCTTGCTGGGCATGGTGAAACAGAAGGATTATCTTGAATTCAAGACCAGCCTGAACTACATGACAAACCCTGTCTCAACACACACACACACACACACACACACACACACACACACACACACACAAAACATAAAATTAACATAACAGAAATCTTTTACACTCTGGAAATAATAGTTTTGGAAAGTAGTAGATTAGAGCTTTAGTTAAAGATACTGAAAAAAAAAAAAAAACCTGAAACAAAGGGCTGAGGGTGTAGTTCAGTGGTAGAATGCTTGCCTAGCATGCACAGGCCTTGGGGTTCAGTTCCCAGCACCCAGAATAAAACAAGATACTGAAAGGAAAATGAGCCTTTTTGGTCAGACTGCAGAATCATGTTGCATCTTGTAGTAATACCTGTTTTATTTATTTTTAGATGCTAGGACTTGATGGATCACTAGTTTTTCTTGTAAGTAAAACTCTTATTTTCCACTCAGCATACTTTTTTCCTTAGCATTTAGGGAGTACAGTCAGGCACAGGGTGCCAGGCAAGGGTCTCCTGGCACCAGTTCCCACCAGCTGGCAAACACAAGGGCCAGTTGTTAGAGTCGAGGAATCTGTGAAGGGTTTTCCACACAGCCATCCTTGAAGATGGCCAGACTGCGAGTATTGTTGATGCCATAGAAATCATAACTGTGTCCACACCAGGCCTCCCCACACCTTCGTGGCAGCGATGCTTTTACCTGCACACTGGAATCAGGGCTAAAAAAGGCCTGTGATGACCAGGGGCAGTGCCGCAACCCACAACAGTCCCCCTCTAGGGGCGTTTGAAAAGTGTACATAGGGGCCGTGATTGTAGTTGTCCCACCACTGGGGTCACTGCTAGTATAAGGGGCCAGGATTGCAACTGCTAAAATGTTCTGCATGACCCACCATGTGCCCCAAATTCTGGCCCCACTCGTTCTCGACCTCCTGTAGCCAAGCAGCAGCACCTCTGCTGAAGCCTGGAGTGTCTGGCCGTGCTCCTGGCCTCACAGATGAGGCTCGAGAGTCTGGTGCACTTCAGCTGGGAATCAGACACCACAAGCTGGGCAGCGAGGATGCATGAATTCAGCTGTGCCTTCCTGTGGCCTGGATGACTTGCTCTGGAAAGGTCCACAGTGCACCTGGGAACCAGGGCCACCCACGCCCTGAATCTTTTGCCGGCTGCCCACACTGGCAGCACTGGGGCAGACAGGAGGCTTGTCCTGGGGGAGAGGACAGAATTTAAAGGGACAGAAATAGCCTCTGCAGACACGCTGGCAGGGAAAACTAGTCACTTAATAACAGAACTGGGGGGCAGTTTTCTTAGTTATTCAGTAATGCCAGACTTACAGTGTTTCTTTTTTATACTAAAGGTCAAAATGCCCTTGCTTTGGATTACTTCCTATGTGAAGGAAATGCATTTTGCCTAGGACATGAGGGGCACACAAGAGGCCTTAGTCAAGTCTTCCTCAGTGGAGGGAGTTTGTCAGCAAGACATTTTAAGAGACGATAATTTAGAGATTGAAGCATAGAAGATCTTAGAGAAGGGAGAGTTTGGAAGCGCTTAAGTAGAGATGCTGAAAAAAATTGAGCCACTGTACTAAGTAGGAAGGTAGTAGTCATTTTTTTCTTGTAAGGCAAGCTAATCCCCCTTCCTGCCAGTAGGATTTGTGGAAGACGGGGGACCTGAACAGAGTCATCTTTCTGAAAAGAATTGTGACCATGTTGACCCCGCCATGGAAGGGTCCTTCCACTTGATGGTTTGATGGGCCTGGCTGCACGGCCTGGGCAGTGTAGTTTGTGTGACGTGCCCGGAGGCGATTGGCGGCTGAGTGAGGATGCATTTCTGAGGCAGGAGTGAAGAAAGCCAAGGCATCTTGGGCAGTGTGGGAACCAGAGGAAATCTACTGGAGTTTTCCAGAGGGAGATGGCCAAGCAGTAGAGACCTTGCTGAAGTCGTAAAAACCTCAGGCACACCAAAAAACAGCACTTTCCAGGTTACACGAATATGTTCACAACTGATAGGACTTTCAGGTTTTTCTCTATTTGGAATTGTTCAGTGTTGTTTGATTTTATGAAAACCTGTGTAGGTGATGTTGGGTTAGGGTTAGATTATTTCTAGGGTTAGATTGTTTATAAATTGATTTGTTTTTTTCTACATGTACCATGATGAACTTTCATTAGTCTTAGCTTTATGAACTATCTCATAAAAATGAAAAGTACATACTTTCTAGATTAAAACCTGAAAATTAGGGAGCAAAAATTTCAGTTTTAGCTATTTTTAACACTTAACCTATAGCTTAATAAATGGAGCAGTCCAATGAAACATGTTAAATATGAACTATGTTTTATTAATGGTCTTCTAGGAACATGTCTTCTGGGTGGTGTCTTTAAATACACTGTTCATTCTTGTTTTTGGTAAGTGTTTTTATCCATTTATTTTTTATGATATTATGGTAGAAGGCTGGCTTTTTAGGAGTCTTATTTTAGGTTTTTGTTTTGTTTGTAAATCAGGAATATTGGGCCTGGCATAGTGGCACACGCCTGTAATCCCAGCACTCTGGAGGCTGAGGCAGGAGGATTGCCCCGAGTTTGAGGCCAGCCTGGACTACATAGTGAGTTCAAGGCCAGCCTGAACTGCATAGTGAGACCCTGTCTCAAAAAACCAAAAAAAAAAAAACAACCCCCCCCCCCAAAAAAAAACAAAGAAAGGGCAGGCATATATGGTGCAGGTTTGTGGGCTAGTCGCTAGTAGAGTCACTCTGCTTTTTATCTTAAAGATTGAGTCACCCTATTCTCTAGTAATTTAGTATGCTGCTCAATTATTTTTACCATAAAAAACACAATTAAGTTTATTAAGAGCAAAGTAAACTTTGGCAAGAAAGACTGGTGGAAAAGAGTGTAAAAATTCTTATGAAAATTCTAAGGGGATTTTCTTAGTTATAGAGCCATCTTTACATCTTTTAAAATTATCAGAATTTATTTAAATTTTAAATAAATGCAAATTTAAATTTAAATTATCAGAATTACATTTTAAATTCCTAAGCATTCCCCTTATACATCATTTTACAGTTGGTTTGTTTGGAGGAAGATCTAAGTAAGGTCCACACGTTATTTTTAAGCTCAGTGTGCGGCGCGTCATAGTCTGTGTTTACCCAGCTGCTTCCTGGATGTCCACTACCCTCACTCTTTGTCTCTGAAGGTCATCACATTTAAGGGCTCAGTTAGATCCCAAGTTCAACACATTCGTGACACATTCTTCACGGTTCACATTTTGATAATATGACATGTGAGAAAGTGTATGGTGTTGGCTTATCATTTTTATCAGTGGACCTTGGAGATACCAGCTGAACCTCTCTTCCTAGGTTCCGTCCTGCCTTTATCATGAGAAAGCAGTCTGTGGGGCGCTGTCTTAGCGCCATGCAGAGGTACAGGGCCACCGTTCTTTGACTGGTGGCTTCTTGAAAGCCCTCGGTGATCCTTGCCTGAATCACTCACCAGTTTTGGGAAATTATGATTGCACGTTCTGTCATGTTCTATGTTTGTTGACTGGCTTTTCTTTGAAGAAGGATCTATCCCTATCAATGAGGACTATTCTTTTAACCTGAGCTTTGTTGCTCAGGAGAAAGCAGACAGACGCTCAGTGTTTTCCCTCTGTCAGTTTCAGAATAAGACATTTATGCATTAAGTACTTCCACTGCTGTGCTAACTACTTCTAAAACATGAAAATGTTTGCTGTGATGTTGTTGCTTTTTCTTTTCTGGTTATTGTGGGCTTTGTCTGCTGTGGAGAATTAAGAGCTCATGGGTTTGTATATGATCTGTGTGTTTCTGGTAGTTTTCATCATTAGTTTCTTTTGATGCTCCGATTGTCCCCTCTTTCTGCTCATTTTCAGAACGCAGGACAGGGCCATGCGCATGCTAGGCAGGTGCTGTACAACATTCTCTTCCCAGTGGTTTCTGTGTCCTTGTGACATAGACCTGTTATACCTTGGTAACTTTATTGTTCTCTGGTTAGAGAAAATGTCCCAGGTACAGTACATTTTTGGCCCAATTCTGGAAGCTTCCATCTCTCAAAGCCCTGGTTCCTTTTAGTGGGAGGTTGTACAAAGAGTGTTCATTGTTTTGATTTTGTAGTTTTCATTGAGTTTTTTCCTCCTTTTTAGCATTTTGCCCTTACCACATTGGTCATTTCTCCCTTGTTGGTTTGGGATTTGAAGAACATGTGAGTATATTTTTACAAACTTACTTTCATTAATTACCCTCAAAGTTGGTATTTTCTGAGTAAGTCATAATATTCTGATGAGTTACTTCATTTCTCAGTCTGTGCTTTACAGAGGAATAGTTACCAAGTGTGATCTTTTTCTTCTCTTTCGAAACTCACAATTGCTAAAGCGAGATAGAAGGTCATATTGCCAACTAATAAAAGTGTGCTGTGAAATCGCATAATGCTTTCTTTTCCTACTGGGTGGCCTGAGGCAGACTGCCGGAGTTTCCCACAGGCTGATTCCCCACCCCACTTGTGAATTTGTATGTTCCTTTCTCTCCCTTTCCCCAGGTGATGCTTAGTGAATTTAGAAAAGGAACAACATTTTAATGATTTTTTTAAACAAAAGGAATAGACTATCTTGGAATGATAGGCTACAAGTTTTTAAAACAATTTGCTTAAATTTTGACATTTTATTATTCTTCTCTAGAGGTAGATACTTACATGTGTTACTACTGCTTTCTGGGGGCTCTAGAAGAATTTATTCTTTTAAGGAAGAGCTGCCTCTGTTGGATCTTCTGTTCGCTTTGTTTATACGAGTCCTGAGAGTGTGTTCAGAAGCATTCCACTATTAATAGAGCCTTTGATTCTTGCTAGTTGTAAGCAAGATCTTGAAAGGTTCACATAAGTGCTTTGATGAATGATTGCCACTTGCTGTCTGAAACTCAGGAACCAAAAAAGGTACAGATGGCAGTATTTGTCTTCTCCCAATTCTTATTCTCTGTAAGTTGGTGGAACTGGTTTGGAGGACGAGAGTAATTTAAACAAGTACTTCTCATGGGCGGTTGAGGTAGTTAGCAGGTTAGCAGGTGGATGGGCTGGAGCTGTCTGCCTTGCAGCAGGACTGGAAGGCAGTCTGTCGGTTTACAGTGTTCCTGTTTTGTCATATTTCATTTACTCCGCTGTTATTTTGGCCCCTTGGAGAAAGAGTTTTTCTTCAATTTTTCTTCATCCTTTACTAATAAATGCAGTTCACATATGGGAGAGTCCAATTTGCAGAGGTATTATTTATATTGCCTAGATGGTTCAAGTTTAGTCATTTGGATTGCTTAGTATAGTCAGAAAAGTAGGGCGTAGGCCATGTAGAAAAGTTAATTTTTCTTTTGTTGTGTTTTGTTTTTCAGGTCCAAGCGTCTCATTTTGAAGGCCTAATCACAACCATAGTTGGGTATATACTTTTAGCAATAACACTGATAATTTGTCATGTATCCTTTAATGAACAGCTTGGGCATACAGTAAGTCTTTCCAAAGTGTTGTTCTCATTAATAAAAAAGTTATTTCCTTTCTTCCTGTCCTTTTAAGGATAAGTATGGACACAATGCAAAATAAAGTCTGTCTGAGAAGTGTGATCTAAATAGTTACCTCTAAATAGTGTTTACCTTTTCCTTAACTAAATGCTGTAGGGCCTAGCGACTCTCGTTAAATTTCACAGGTCTCGTCGCTTACTGGGAGTCTGCTATATTGTTGTTAAGGTAATTCTTATTATAAATCAAAACTAGAAACTGCCTCCTAGCCAGGCATAATGGTGCACATCTGTAATCCCAGCACTCGGGAGGCTGGGGCAGGAGGATCACCTTGAGTTTGAGGCCAGCCTGGACTACATAGTGAGTTCAAGGCCAGCTTGAACTACATAGTGAGACCCTATCTGAAAAAAACAAAAGAAACAGCGTCTCCTACATTTGGATGATTTTTTTAAAATTTTTATTTTAGTGGTACATTTTAGATGTACCTAATGATAACATTCATCTTGGATGATATTGATGATCTTTATTTTTACTTAAGGTTTCTTTGCTAGTGGTGGTAGAAATTGGAGTGTTCCCTCTCATTTGTGGCTGGTGGTTGGATATCTGTTCTCTGGTAAGTTGAACATTCACTATCATATAATCTCATAGTTTCAGTGCTTCAGAATAGGAAATCTTCAGGAAGAGTTCCTAAAGTGAATATTTGATTAAAGGAAAGGGAAAATGAATATTTGATGATTTACTTATTGTTGAAAATATATCACTGTAAAATATTCCTGCTATTAACTTTTCTTAAATGCCTGGTGGTTTTTTTTGTGTGTGTGTGATGTCAAGATTTTTTGACTGGGACTTTCCTAATAACCAGTGGAGAATTTTCTTAATCATTTTGCCCTCCAAAATTTATGACTATACAATCATTTCTTTTTGACTAAGACCCCTCATCTTGATTATACCCCTTAATGGTTGTTAGTGATAACAGTTTTACTTTTCAAAAATATTTTATATGTAAAAAAGCTGCCTTTGATTCTGGGATTAATATTTACCTCACGCCTTACTATTAAAACTTCCTAGGAATGTAGACCTACAACCAACACAGTAAGGTCTTTAATCAAAATGGTTCTTTTATTGTAAAATAGTAAAGTTTTTATTCCCCAAGTGGTTTATCGTTCTTTATGTATGAAAAATTTAAAGCATAATGTACATCTTTGAAATGGTGTCTGGTCTGACACCATGTAGTTCTGTACAGAGTGGTTCGTTCACATCTTAGGTGGAAATGTTAATTTGGCAGATGCAGGAGGGTGGTGTGGGCTCTCTTCACCTGTCCTCTTTCGGCCAGGAAATGTTTGACGCTACGCTGAAGGACCGGGAGCTGAGCTTTCAGTCAGCGCCAGGCACCACCATGTTTCTGCACTGGCTGGTGGGGATGGTGTACGTGTTCTACTTCGCCTCCTTCATTCTGCTGCTCAGAGAGGTGAGTCCCTCGGAAGGGCCATGCTGCACATCTGGAGAGGACTTCGGTGCTGACCACCGTCGTGCCTCAGGCTGGAACAACACCTGCTGTTCTAAAAAGGACTAATGGGTAGAGGAATCTGGATTGATTGCTTTAAACTGTTGTCAGTTGTTTGTGTCAAAAATCAACAGTTTAATGAATTTTAAATATGATTACACTGAGGGAGAAACTGGAGTACTGGTTTATTTGGTATGTCTCATTCCCATCTTCTACTTTTTTTTGGTTTTTTGAGACAGGGTTTTTCTATGTAGTTCAGGCTGGGTTTGGACTCACTGTGTAGTACAGGTTGGCCTCAAATTCACTGCAATCCTCTCACCTAAGCCTTCCAAGTGCTGGGATTCCAGGTGTGCCTCATGACGCTCAGCTCATTCCCACCTTCTAAAATAAACTCTTGAGATTTTGTATGACATGAGTCTGTTTCAGACTTCACTCAAGGAAATGTGATACTGGAAATAACCCCCAAAGATACAGGTTTGTAGAATTGAGTATGTAAAATGGTTTCAAAAGAGGCATCTTAAGTGGAGAATTACATCAGTGGAGGTCTGTGTGATTTTAGTTCATTTGCCAGATGGGCACCTTCACTAATCCTGTTTTCAGAATCTGGTCCTTGTGGATTTGAAAATAAAGAAGATTAGTACTTAATAAAAATACACCTCAGACTCAGTGCCAGACACTACCAGATGGAGGATAATAGAAACAAAGCCATGATTCCTATGAGTGTAGCCATCAGACAGGTCAGTTGCCCTGTCGGGACTGGGGCTAGAGCAGACGGAAGCACTAGGGCTGAGTGCTGTGCCTGGTGGGCTCTGTTCTTTGGAAGATTCCAGGGTAGAAGAGAGCAAGGCCAGAACTTTCTGAATCACACAGTGTGATCACATTCTCTCTTTGAAATAAGTGAGACTGAGCAGTACATCAGTGGGCTTTTAAAAGCTGCAGTTATACATGAACTCTAAAATGTTTTACAACCCTTAATTTCATTAATGTGGGTTTTTGTTGGTACCAAATCCTCATACTTGGGAGTTAGAACTTTAGATTATCATACATGGTAACTGCCTCTTTGGAAGAGGGAGAAATAGAAGTTTGGGCAGATTAGATGCTTTACACAGCATAACTCTAGAGTTTGGACCTGGCAGTGCTAGGCGCTAGACTCACCCACTGCCCCTCCCCCGAAGGGACAGGTAATGAAATGGACGTCTTGAAAGGCTGCGGGGTTTGTTGGCGGGGACAGTGCTGCCTGTAAGGCACATGTTCTCCCGTGATCTGTACTACCCCTCATGCAGTTTCTTAATTAAGATAACTCCTCTGGGGAAGTGTAAAACTGAAACCAGATCCCACTTTTAGGATATTTATAAGTTGCAACATTATCCTTTCACCAGCTGATACAGTACAGTATATGGCAGTGACTTTATTCAACTTTATTCAATTTCCATCTCAGAGACTTAGGTTTATTGACCAGTTGGACTGACCGAGGTTTTTTCCTGGTGAATGATTAAAAGCATCAAATATCATCAGAACTGGGACAGTCTTCGTAGAGGTTGTGATTTAGGAATTTCTTTTTACACGAGAACCATATGAATTTTCTGGGGCCTATGTGCCCCAGAAAAGCAAAGTACTTTTTTAGGAGCTTGTTTTTTTGTTGTTTAAGCTTACATACAGAATCTGCAGACATTTGTGAATATTTATAACTTCTTAAATATATTTGTAGGTACTTCGACCTGGTGTCTTGTGGTTTCTAAGGAATTTGAATGATCCAGATTTTAACCCAGTGCAGGAAATGATACACTTGCCCATTTATAGGCATCTCCGAAGATTTATTTTGTCAGTGGTAAGCAGATCTTTCCATTGTGTTTTTCTGAGACTTGTTAACTGGCTTTTGACTTAAACTCTTAATAGAAGGGTCTCAAAATTTCTTCCCCACTGGAGAAAGAATTGATGTTATTAAATCCAGGTTTTTCCAAAATAAAATCCTAAATGCAATATTATACCCTTTGGTAACTTTTATAGACATTACCTTGGGTAATGTCTTAGATGGCTCTAGGAGATCTATTTGGTTGTAGGCAATTCTGCTCCTGCATGGTAAGTTTTTGGCTCTTCTTTCACACACCATGTGGGGCTTACCCTCTGAGGCTCCTGGTTTAGTCCTTTTGGCCTAGAGAGGGATCTTTCCAGGTGAGAGGACACGTTGTAGGGTGATGTGCAGGGTGGGGCCACTCGGGTTTGGGTGGGCACAGGCCTGGGCTGAGCACGGCAGAGTGTGGGCAGAGGTCCGCCTGCCTCCCCTGGGAGCCTCTCACAGTGGTACCGTCCCTGGCTTCTCACTGCAGATCGTCTTTGGCTCCATTGTCCTTCTGATGCTTTGGCTCCCGATACGGATAATTAAGAGTCTGCTGCCCCATTTTCTTCCCTACAATGTCATGCTGTATAGGTAAGTTATAAAGCTTAGCTTAGCATAGCTTAGTAGTTGGCCACTGCTAGGGAGTGGGTGTTACAGTTACATTAGACATTTAAACCATTTATGTCTGCAGCTATTAGAACCATCCTACAGTTAACATTCTGTCATATTCTAGGTCACATAAACATTAGTACATCTTCCAAAGAAAGTCCTTATTGTTCTTATAAGTATGCATTCATTCACATCGAAATGCTTTACCATTTCTTGTGAAAATCTTTATGTTGAAAACTATCATCATCTTTATTTTGAAAAGCACATCATAAGTAATGAAGCCCAAAGATGTACATTTAATTATGGATTAAAATTAGGGTACAAAGCTTACAAATGGAAAAACTTTAAGTTATTTGGAAATCTAATCTCAGCTCTTCTTCCCATATTTTCTCTTTTAGTGATTTGCATTATTCCACAGTCATTATCCCAACTACAGGCAAATTGAATTGCTTCCTCAAATTTACTTAAGTCGTTTTTGTTGTTGTGGTTGCTGTTGTTGTTGTTGTTGTTGTTTCATACTTTCGCAATACTAGGGATTGAACCTGGGCGTCTCACATGCTAGGCAAATGCTTTACCACTGAGCTACATCCCCAGCCTCTGTTGAGTCTTTAATTCTTGTCAATTCTAATTCCTTTACATCTTCTACTAAGCTCATTTGATTTACTACCCCTTTAGTTTTGGCCTTCCTTTTTCTCTCCACTTGTAATCCATCCTCAACAATGCTGTCTCTAGATTTTCTAGAAATTTGATTGTGTGACTCCTGTTTAAAATTGTCAGCAACTGGACCTGGTGGCGCAGGCCTCTAGTCCGAACACTTAGGAGGCTGAGGCGGGAGGGTAACTTAAGCCAGGGAGTTAAGACTGTAGTGAGACCTCCTCTCAAAAAAAGAAAAACAAAATGTCAGTGGTTCCTCCAACATTTCCACGATAATACCAGGTCAATTAGAATGACATCCAGGGTTGGCACAGCCTCAAGCTCTTTAGCATGTTGTGCTGGCATATCTGACTTGAGGTTTTGTCTCTGGCCGTGGTTCACCACCATTGAACCTCAGAATCGCCTCACTGTTCTCTTTTCCTCTGTTTCAGTGACCTCCTTCTCCATGTTTGCCTGGTAAACTTTTGATAGTTCCTTTCAAAATCCAGATCACAATTTTGTTTTCCTTAACCAGAACAAATCTTCATTCTGTCCTTCAGGGTTATTTCTATTATTGCAGTACATGAGTTAAGAGATAGAGAAGATGCCTTGGCCTGGGTGGGAATGTTCAGAAAGCTGGTATTTCAAGCCACAGACGGTCACGTTTATCCAGAGAGCGAGCACAGATGGAGAAGAGAGTGCAGAGTGTGGTGCTGCCAGGTCGAGGAGGCGAAGGAGAACCAGCGGGTCTTGGAGGCCGTTCAGGGAGGAAAGGTCGTGTGGAGACAGTGATGCGACCCGCTGGTGGTGCAGCAAAGTGCAAACTGAGGCCGGGCTGTCAGTTCAGTGACATGAAGGCCCTGGCAGGAACAGCTTAGTAGAGTTCGGGAGGAAACGCTCACAGGCTTTGGGAGAGAATGGGAGGAGTAGTAATGACAGAGGATTCATTCGACACTTTGTTTTCATTCCATTAAATATTTAATGAAGTTATAATGGAAAATAAGATTCTCATTTTAAATCGTGGCCCTTTGTCATTGTCTCAGTGATGCTCCCGTGAGCGAGCTGTCCCTCGAGCTGCTTCTGCTTCAGGTCGTCTTGCCAGCACTACTGGAGCAGGGACACACGCGGCAGTGGCTGAAGGGGCTCGTGCGCGCATGGACTGTCACTGCTGGGTACTTGCTGTGAGTACGGACAGCCTGCTCCCTGATCATGTGGCTCACTCTTGTCCCTTCATAGCCTTCCTGGACAAAGCGTGTCCTGTGCTTTTCTCATGAAAAGTTAGTTTCAGTCACTGATAATTTAGTAATATCTGCAAGTATATATAAAATACTTATTTAGTATTTTTAGCATTGTCCATCCATGAAAAATTTATGCATATTTTTACCCTCTTAATTGAGATTTGTTGCATACCAAGCTTTTTGAATGCCATTATAAGGGCAAAAAGAAATTTTAGTGCATTATAAACGAAGTAGCTTAGCTTTCAAGAGATTATCACCTGATAAATGAGCTTTTAAAGTTACTAATTTCTTCCCCAAAGAAATTGAGTATCAGCTGGAGAAAACATCAAATATGTTGAATTTGTACTATACTACAATTTAGTTAACATAAGTTTACAAGGGCTTACTTTGGAGTGAGCACCAACATTTACACCGAATTGAGGTGATAATGCCATATGCAGAGTCTACATGGACATCTGTCATCCTTGGTAGTTAATACTCATCTGTCATTCTGTTCTGACCCAAAATGAGACTTTTCACTGATAATGATTTTTCACAGGGATCTTCATTCCTATTTACTGGGAGACCAGGAAGAAAGTGAGAACAGTGCAAATCAACAAGCAAACAATAACCAGCATGCTCGGAATAACAATGCCCTTCCTGTGGTGGGGGAAGGCCTGCATGCAGCCCACCAAGCCATCCTCCAGCAGGGAGGGCCCGTTGGCTTTCAGCCTTACCGCCGGCCTTTAAACTTTCCACTCAGGGTAGGTGCTGTGCAGATTGGTCTTGACAGCTGGTGCTGTTGGCCTCAGTGCTGTGTCTTTCCTGACATGAGCCTGTGTTTTATTACCCTTGTTAGCCAATATGAGTAAATGGTCAGAAATGCTCATCAACTGTGAGAGATGGCCGGAGAGCCGGGATTCCCTGGGCTTTCTCTTTGCTGTTTGGTGGTGGTGGCGGTGGTGGTGGGGATTCAGGGTAAATTAGGAACGAGGGTCAGTGATGTATTAAGCTCTGTGTCAGGAACTAGAGTGAGTATTGTAATGATTTTCTCCCAGTTACTCTCCTCCCAGATGTGGCAAAGTATGGGTGGTAATCTCATGTTTATAGCTGATGAGACTGAAGGCCAGATTGGTTTAGAAAGCACCTAATTCCTAGTGAGGTAGAAGGCAAGCTGCTGCCATCCAGTGCAGGGAAATTGCCTCCCTCCTCTCCCTGTTCCCATTTTATCTATACTTGTCAGTATGGAATTCACTAGCTATCTGTGCCTATTTACATTTAAGACTAATTGTAATTAAATGTAAAATTCTCTTCACATCAACTACATGTTAAGTGCTTGACAGCTGCGTGAGACCAGTGGCCACGGTGTCAGACTGGAGCTAGACAGAGCATTCTAACTGGATAAGCACAGTTGTGTGCTAAAAAGGCAAATACTTTAAATTTATAACATTTCGTTCTAGTAATAGCAAGGGTAAACTTAGGGTATGTTTTATTTTCATGCTGTCTGATTAAAAAGTGTTCGCTTTTTACTTGTGGTTGTATCTGAATGTATGAAAATGGGCACTTATTTTCCTTTTGTGCTAAGTCGTAGGCAATTTTACCAAAAGAGTTTCTTTGGCTTGCTCAGTACTGTGGGCCTGCAGTCCTGGATCCTGGGAAGGCTGAGTTAGGAAAAACCACTTGAGGCTGGAGTTCGAGGCCAGCATAGAGAGTGTAGCAGGGCTGTGACTCTTCTTTAAAAAATTGAAAACTTTCCTTTTTTTAAAATTTTTTTTTTATTTTTTAAATTAAAAAAAATTTTTTTTTTGAAAACTTCCCTTTTTATGTGAACTCAAGAAAACCTGGCAGTACAAATTCAGGCAATCTTTTGAGTAGGAGAACTGTGTGGACTCCAGGGTGCAGCGTCATGAGATGCCCAGAGCGCGTGTAAGCTATTTCTGTTTGCCTTGTAGATTCTGGTGTTGATCACCCTCATGTGTGTGACATTGCTGATCGCCAGCCTCATCTGCCTTACCTTACCAGGTAGGAGCTTGTCTTGGTTTGCACCAAGATGTGTTTTAAGAAGTCCTATCTTGCCGAGATGTGATTTTTTTTTTCCCATTGGTATAGACTTGAATACTTTCTTCTTCAAACTAAAGCGGGCTACTGATTACGAGGACTCTTCACCTTACTGACTCGTTCGTGTTGGAGCACAGGGGGACAAGATTAAGATATTTATGCGTTCATTTTAGAAGCACCAGCGGTCACTCAGTATTCTTGGATATTTTACAGTATGGATTCTCAAAGAGTCATTTGTATGACTTAATTTTTTCAAAATTTAGTAATTTTTTCAGTCCTTTAACATGATTGGTTCATTCCTGTTGTTGGTAGAGAACATTATGAAGCCAGACCATTTCCCTTTCTCATCTGCTACTCAACAAATACTAATTTTTCCTGGCATTAAGTTTGTTGGAAATTGCAGCTAAACAGTGTTTCTTCATCTGAGAGAGAAGGCAACCACGGTTGAATATATGTAGGAGCTTGTCGCCTTCCCCACAGGTCAGGGACAGACAACAAAGCCACTGACAAGCTCGCACCCCTACTTTGTGTTTATGTCCATCCAGAAAATGGTAAATCAGGTCGATGGGCGTTAACGACTTCAGTAATCACTGAGCTGGTTTTCAGCTCTGTCAGACCTAAGTGGATACTGAGTTATCTTGGTTCTAACACTGACTCAGTATAATTTTATCAGTCAAATTTATATGAAATTTTTCCCTGTGAGTTCTAAGGCTGGGAAAGAGCAATTAGGAAGATTACTTTCAAGTTACTAAATGTTTTTTCTAATTTGAAGGAAGTACTGTTACCTGTATCTGGTAAAGATCTTTTCTTACTTTGCTGTTTTTGCATGGCTGTGGCCCTTGAGACTTTGCTGGGTAGCTCCCCGTGCTCAGGTCAGAGCGGGCAGAAATGACAGGGCCTCCTCCACTAAGTGCAATGTAGACAGCATACTGCCCAGAAGACTTAGTATTTGAACTTGGGGCAGTTTCACACTGGTGGTTTTATGCTTCATTTTCATGTTTTTATTCAGAAATATTTTTAAAAGTTTAACAAAAGAAGGAAATCTAGTTTTCATGCTTCAATTTGATTATAAGAGTAATTCAGTTTCATTAACATGATTAACTAAATATTTCCTTTTAATCTGGTTCTACCATGTAGTGAAAAGAGTAATTTGTCATAGAAATGCTTACTTTAGATGGATAGTGTACATTTGAGGGTGCTGAGGTTCCTTTTTCCTCCCGTAAGTTACTTTTGTGTAATTATAAATTAATTGATATAAAATTAATGCAAGTTGAACATGAATTCTGTGCTTTCAAAACCATTTTTTTGATGAAAAATGTGTGAAATATAGACTGGAAAGTGGCTATTAAATGTGTAACAAATCTCAAATCCAAAGAAGACAAACTCTAGGGTAGAAAAATATATGTAGAGCACTAGACATTTCTGCAGCATTATCAGTGATTATTTTGATATCTTCAAATTATGTGCACATAGGCTTTTTCATGCAATGTTTTACATGTATTTCTCTTATTTATTTATTTTGCAGTGCTGGGGATCAAACCCAGGGCCTTGTACCTGCCAGGCAAGGGCTCTCCCCAGCTTTGTATTTGGTTTTAAAAGTTATTTTCAGTTGGGCACAGTGGCACACACCTCTAATGCTAGCTCTTTAGGAAGCTATGGCAGGTGGTTTGCAAGTTCAAGGCCAGTGGGGGCAACTTAGCAAGACTGTCTTAAAAATAAGAAGGACTTGGAATGTAGCTCAGGGGTAGAACACTTGTCTAGCATGCCTAAGTCCCTGAGCTCACTTTTCACAACTGCAAGGAAAAAAAGTTATTTTCACATTCAGACTACTTTGTGAGTTTGCAAGAAGTCTGTGGCCCTCAGCGTTCTGGTTTGTAAGGCTTTACTGTGAAGCTAGTTGAGTTTGATTGGAGGTGGTGTGGATCCACAGTTCAGAGCGTGGTCTCTGTTGCACAGACACGCCTTCAAGTTCTGCTCTACTCTGCTTTGGGTTGGCAAGGTTCTGTTGCTGAGCCCAGTTTCTTAATCTTTAAAATGGAGAAGGTGTCTACATCACTGCAGAGGAGTGATGAGATAATATATGGAAAATAGTACAGTAACAGCTTTTTTTACGTATTCAAAAATAATACTTTCAGATAGATTAGGAAGGTAATTTATAGGGGAAAAATACACTAGAAATCTGACTCTTGTTCTAACTTTGAGAAGTAATCAGGTAAAGAAATTACAAAATTATAAAAATGCTCTTACCTGAGAGATTATATAGATACACAGTAGAATTTATTTCTAACAATTCTTAGGCAGTTCTCAAATCTGTTTCTTACATTCTAATATATTTAGATGGTCTTAATTTTTTTCTAAGTCCTTTTGCCATTCTTTGATTTTTGTGATTTAAAATGTTATTGTACCCATTCTATTGAAATAAGCTTAGTTTTCTGTATTGATGAGTGAGCCATTTGGGAAAATTACTCTAAATTAATTGTGATCTTCCTAAATAGTGAAAGTGTTGGCAGCACAAATGGTGGAAGACATTTCCTGTATTTTTCGCATTATGTGCATCATTTCAGTTGATGATAAAAATAATGCAAACAACAATCCCCTTCAGCCTTTTCAGACTGGAAAGAACAAGTAACTGTGGTGACATATCAGACTGCACATCCTCAGAGGGTCTGTGCTGGCTGAGTGCCTCCTGTGTAAGGTTGTGCTTTAATGAGATAATTAACTGTACACCTAAAGAGGATTTATGTGTGTGTGTGTGTGTGCTCGGTGCTCACTGCTCGGTGCTCTCCAACCGCACATCTTATCAGCCTTTCTGTTGGCAGTATTTGCTGGCCGTTGGCTAATGTCGTTTTGGACTGGCGCTGCCAAGATCCATGAGCTCTACACGGCTGCTTGTGGTCTCTATGTGTGCTGGCTCACCATCCGCGCTGTGACGGTGCTGGTGGCATGGACGCCCCAGGGACGCAGAGTGATCTTCCAGAAGGTGAAAGAGTGGTCTCTCATGGTGGGTACAGGCTTGTCTGATTGGAGTAATTCCTGTTACTTTTTCTTTACTTGTGTTTGTTTCCTCATTATGCCAATAGTTTCCAGGAATGAGTGTTTATATGCCTTTTCATTTGTTTAATCACGTGATTTTATGTCTGACTTTATATTTTGATTGCACTTCAAGTTTATACAATTATTATTAATATTGAAAGAAGAGTATAAAATCTACCTTGTAATATCTTTAATTTTTGGATTTTAGTTTCTAACTATTATCATAGAGATTTATGGGATACCCTGTGATAATTTGATACATGTCTACAGTGTAACAGTGAAATCAAAGTAGTTCATGTTTCCTTCTTTGTATAATGATTATGGGTTAGTAAAATCCATTTTTATAATGAGATTCATTGTAAATTATCAGTGGAAGGGTGTAATTGCTGTTTAACCCATAAGATCATGAGACACTTAAGTATATTTAAAATAGAGAAACCAGCGAATTCCAGCTTTCCTTTGATATTCTTCCAAACGATCACAAATAGCCATGTAAGGAAGCAAGTGTTGTGTCCTCCATACACACTGTGTTTGGTTACTTGTTGAAACAGATGTACTCTAGACGCTGGTTTAAACATAGGGGTCATTGGACACCAAGGCCACATTAAAGATGCTCTTTCTCAGTGTGTCAGCTTTATTCTCCTTTTCCACTTAGTCTGAATTCTAGAGCTGCACCGTCTCATGCACTAGCCACTATTGCTAAATGGTTACAACATTGGACAAGCAGATACAGGATGTTTCCGTCATCATAGTACATTCTGTTGGACCAGGCTGTTGTAAAGGCAGCTGGTTTAGTCAGGTTTACTGGTTACTTTAGGGTTATGGAGAGCACTCCTCCTTCCTATCTACCTCAGAGGTGCAGGTCAGCCCACAGCTTAGGCCTCTCTTGGACCAGGGTTCTCAGGCCATCAGTGGTTTTTCTTGCAAACAGTAGCCTAATCCTGAGACTGGAATTGTGAGGAAAATGCATCTGCCTAGTTAACATAGAGTAAAATGAATTTTCTGTAATTCTTTTGCAGTGACAATTCATAGTGATTTCAAGTTCCCAGTATAGTTTAAGCTCTTACAATTACATGTTCCAGAAATTTTATTTAAACATGTACTACAAGAAGATGTAAGTTGTTTAAAATAATGTAGTGCTGTTAGGCTTCCGGTCCAAGTGGAAAAATAAACCCCAGAAAGAATGGAGAGTGTCTGCTAGTCAGGATGATGCTTTGTAGCGATGTGGCCTCTTGTTTTCTCGCAGATAATGAAGACCTTGATTGTGGCAGTGCTGCTGGCCGGGGTTGTCCCGCTCCTTCTGGGGCTCTTGTTTGAGCTGGTGATTGTTGCTCCCCTGCGGGTTCCTTTGGATCAGACTCCTCTTTTTTATCCTTGGCAGGTAAATGCATGTCTGCTCCTAATGTTGTTTTGTTAAGTATTTGGGGTCAGAAACAAAGTTCTTAATTATTCCAAGTGATTTTAGTAGTTGATTTAGAAAGACTCCTTAATTTGGTTCTATTCTAAAGACTTATAAATTGTTTAAGTAATGCTCTTTTTAGGTAACTAAGCACATTTTAAGGCTTGTAGTAAGTACTGTATCACAGGGTGGTCAAATAGCATTAATAATTAAAAAATACTTTAAAAATAGAATAGTACCACCTAGTAAAGGTAGCAGGATTAACAGAATTAGAAAAACTATTTTGTAACATGTGAAAAATAATTCCAGCAAGGATTTTGTTTGTTTGTTTGTTTTGTTTTTTTGTTTCCGGCAAGGATGTTGAGTAGATTTTAACTCATGAGGTGAAAAGTTGATGGGTCTTCAGTTACTTTAGCTATTTAACAAGTTTAACAAGTTAGCCACTTGATGGCTTATTTATTTTATTTCATCCACAGAATCTGTGGGTCAGAGATTAAGGGAGGGTTTATTAGTTTGTCTCTGGTCTGCATCTGGCCCCTTCTCTGGGAAGTTCTGTGACTGGGGGTGATTCAGCAACTGCGGCCGGAGTCCTCGGAGGCAGCCTCCTCTGGTGTGGGGTGATGCTCACTGCATGGTGCTCCCTAGGGCTGTTGGCTGGGGAGCCTAGATGCGCCTCCTCATGTCTTCTGGAGCCTCCCATAGTTGGGCTTCTCGCATTGCAGTTTGAGGAAATGAGTGTCCCTTTGGACAAGCTAGCACTTGCATCACCTTTCGTGATCTCACCTCGGAGGTCTGCAGCATCTTGTTTTCCTCCATCCTGCCAGGTAAAAGCAAGTCACAAAGCTTGGACCAGATTCAAGAGAAAGGAATGTACAACTGCTTGATTGGAGAAGAGTTTGGGGGCGTATTTTGACACTCGTAGAGAGGTGGTTATTTGCATGGTGGCAAAGTGCTACTTTACAAAATAGTATCAGTTTCAAAGGGAGTCACAGTGTTACAGCTCCGCTGCAGTGCCACAGGTAACACATGTGCCGTCTGCCTCCTTTGGTTAGAGCAGCGCTGTTCTGCCGCTGTTGGCCAGGTCAGGGTGCTTTCCTGTTGGACGAACATTTCCACAGAACGTCAGTGTCCTGTAAGGCCCCTTTGTATTAGAAAGCACAAGAAGATGAAAACAAGACCACTTTTCGTGATCATGTCTAGACACAGATGGAGCCACAGGATGCTAACCATCCCTTTCCCTAACATCACTGGCTGCTGTTTCATTACCAGTGAGGCTTACCTTTTTGTAGATGAGCTTTATTAACGTAATCAGTCATTTAGTATTCTGCTTTCCACTTGAGTCTGACACTGAGCAAAGTTCTCCTTCCTTAAATCCACCTCTAAAGTCTTTCTCCATAATGCTCAGGGGATAGCTGTTTGTCTTGCTACCCTGTAGGTCTGAAGAGGTAAAAGAGTGATAAAGGAGTCTCGATCAGACCTTGAGCCTCTTTCAGGTTGCGGAGGAAAACAGCAAATGCTGTGGCACAGAAGAGCTGAGTAGCCACAGAAAGACAGGTCAGGCAGGGCGGTCAGAAGACATGCCTCAAGTAGTGGCAGAAGGTGTGCAGAGCTGCAAAGACACAGGCAGCCAAGTCCGGTGTGCGTGTGCTCACACAGGTGGCAGAGCCCACTCTGGAGCTGCCACGTGGATTCGAAAAAATTTTGGGGTGAAGGAAGACAAGAACAGTGACCATCGAGGCTCAGGTAGGAGGTCTGGAAGATCAGTGCACAGCATGGAGCAAAACTGAAGGAGGAAAAATTGAGGGGAAAACTCAGAGTCTTGGAAAAGTGTCTTACTCTTTGGGGTAAAGGTACATCCGGGAATCTTAATCTGCCAGTAATGAGGGTCCTGGAAGAAAAGCATGAGAAGCAGTATTGAAACAAAACAAGGAGGAAAACTTGATTGGGTTGAGGAAGATCCGATTATGTAGGTTGAAAGACTTGTTAGATTTGGTGAGATGACTGAAGAGAAGAGTGCATGCTGGAGCGCGTCTCGGTCAGATTTGTAGATGTCTTGGAAGTGTGAAACTCATACTGCCCTTAGACCTTTCTCCCTGTAAAGCTGTAAGATAGAGGAGACTTTGTAGACAAAGGGAACAAAAACAAGCTTTCTGCATGTAGATAGGTCACCTGGCAGGTGAATGCTGGTGTTTGAGGACAGAAAAGAATTCAGTGTCAGCCGCATTTCACCTGAAGAAGACGTGCAAAAGACATCAGATCAAATCAGGACCTTGGACAGTGAGAAGAGACAGTATGAGCAGATGTCACATGTAAAAATGATCCCTGTCGTCTGTGGGGCACGCATGTGTACCTGGAGATAGATGCCCCGGGAGGTGTGGAGGGAGGTACAGAAGTGAGGGAAGACTTCCGCCTTCTCTGTAAAAGTTTCAGTTTTGTATGAGAATAGATCTCAATGTTGCATGTGTTATTTTTAATACATACATAGTATTTTTATTTTTATTTTTATTTTTATTTATTTTTTTTTTTGTGGTGCCAGGGATCGAACTCAGGCCCCTGTGCTTGCAAGGCAAGCACTCTAATCACTGAGCTAAATCCCCAGCCCCATACATAGTATTTTTAAAAGACTAAACAGACCAGGTTATGAAGCACTTTGTGTGTGTGCTGAGGACTTCAGGGTGATAAGCAGGGAAGTCTACTTCCTGGGTCTGAGCTGTGTTTAGAGAGGCCCAGACTTACTGGGAGCTGGCACGGAGGTGGTCAGTACACCGGAGGCAGAGCCACTGCGAGGAGCTGGGTGTGCAGGGAGACAGAATGGCCAGCACCAGGGACTCGGAACCCTTTTGTAGGAGGATGGCACGAATGCTTCCAGCTCAAGCTGTCTGGGAGCCTCTGGGCAGATTTTATAGGCAAAATCTTGCTCCGCTGTCTTACTTTGATATAAATCAGCTCAGTAAAAACCATTAAAGCAGCCCAAAGAAGGTTTAATGAAATAAAATCATGACATTTATTTTATTTGCTTATCGAGGTCTTTGTTAATGATGTAGACTTCCAAAAGATACAGGAATGCTTTTGTTGAGAACATTAAACTTGGTTGGAGATTTAGCTAAGTGGTTAGAGTGCTTGCCTAGCAAGCGCAAGGCCCTGAGTGCGATCCCCAGCGCCAGAAAACAAAACAAAACATTAAATTTGTTGAAGAAGAACATTCTCTGGATTTTCTAGTACATATTAATCTCTAAAGCTGTTAACCATCCTGCAGAATTTCTGTTTTGAAGTGAAATATTGTACATGCTGTAAGAAAATTACACAGCCCCTTTGCTAGGTTTATTGTTAAAAACAACAAAAATACATTAAATGGTTTTTATTACCCTAGGACTGGGCACTTGGAGTCCTGCATGCCAAAATTATTGCAGCTATAACACTGATGGGGCCTCAGTGGTGGTTGAAAACCGTAATTGAACAGGTAAGCAAGTCAACTTTCTGAGTCGGGTTGGAATTGGCCAGTGATTATGTTTGACTACTGTATTAAAACTCTTGGTTTTCTGTATATTCTTTTATTCCCCTTGTTCAGAGGATTGGATCCAGGGTCTCGCATGTGCTGAGCAAGTGCCAGTAAGGGTTGAAGTGCTCTTTAGTAGTCACTCTTTGTTCTCCCTTGGGAGGGGGAGCTTGCAGGCTATCTTTTGTCTCTTTAA
Organism: Hystrix cristata; assembly: GCA_004026905.1. Classification (NCBI taxonomy): domain Eukaryota; kingdom Metazoa; phylum Chordata; class Mammalia; order Rodentia; family Hystricidae; genus Hystrix; species Hystrix cristata. The sequence goes on from PVJO010007259.1 coordinate 68,994, forward strand.
ACCTTTGTTCTGTGTGTAGGCAAGTAGAGGACGGACAAGGGCCTTTCCTGCATCTGCTGCTTGTCAGTTATCTTTAGCTCAAAATCCTTATGCCAAGAAGACATATATAGGGATGGCATATTCTGGTCTTCCACACCACCTGAGTTTTTATCAACTTCCAGGCCTGGTGGTGCACTACTTTGTAATCCCAGTACTCAAGAGGCTGAGGCAGGAGGATGTCAAGTTCAAGGCCAGTTTGAGCTACATAGTGAGTTCAAGGCCAGCCTTGATTACATAGCAGTAGCCTGTCTCAACCACTTTCTAAGTCTCATCTGAAGATTAACCAGTAATTTAAAGTACCTAGAACCTTGTCCAGGTAGACCAGAAACTGATCACATGTGCTTCTCCTAGGGCAAAGAGTTTTGATGAAATAATATTCACTCAGGTTTCTAAGCCTGACGTAGAAGAGAAATTACTACTGCTCAAGGCAGTAAGTGAAAGGCAAAGGACAAAGATTAAAAAGTCATAGTTGTTTGGGATATTCTAGCTGTGTAGAACCTGAGACTATTACTGCATTAGGGGCCATCTGATAACTTGGTCATTATGATGATTACGTTTGAGAAAAGTAGATTGTCCTTTTATCTTCCTACAGTGAGACTAGCAGGCATGGTGGTTCACTTTAGGAGGGTTTCTGTTTCAGGTAGCCAGCGTAAGTGATGTAAAGAGTGTCTTCCGTCTTCCAGGGCAGCTCCTGTCCTCTGCTCAGCGCCAGACACACAGCCCCTGTGTGGCTGCAGTGGTAGAGGCTGAGCCCCGTCGTGTGTGGAGGGAAGAGATTCTCTTAGCCGCGTGCAGGACATCAGTCAGCGCTGCACCTGTGCCTGCGCCTGGAGGCCGCAGAGCCGGGTAGCTGTATGCGCCCATGTCAGAGAGCAGCTGGAGGCTAGGAGCACCTGGGCGGGTGCGCCCGGGTTGCAGTAGATACCCCCGTGGGAGGGTCTGGTGCCATGGGTGAGGGCAGCAGAGGAAGATGGCAAGAACCATGTTCTTCCGCCTTGGCCCTCTGCAACTCAAGCAGGGTTTTATATTCTCAGCATTTTCCCACTTCCATCTAGTAAGTTTCTATGTTCGGTAAACTTTTTTTTTTTTTTTCTTTCTGGTGCTGGGGATCGAAGTCAGGGCCTTGTCCTTGCAAGGCAAGTACTGTAACCACTGAGCTAAATCCCCAGCCCTGGTAAATTTTTTTGATGATAGAAGTATTTTAGAAATTCCTGGATTTATTTATATTCACTGTAGAATTCTTTCATGCCAATTTTTTTTTTTTGCATGAAATACCTTTTGATTTGTCAAAATTTGATTATACCAACTTTTTAGAAACATGCTTCCTGTTTTCATGATTTTCTTGTCACGTTCATATAAGGTGAGTATAATTTTAAGGAATAATACAAATGATTCTTACACAAGTGTTGTCACACTTCAAGTTATGCGGTATTCAGCTGTTGAGTGTGACCTGGTGCTGTGGAGTGCAAGGGTGGTGTATGTACAACTCCAGACATGTGCTGTCTCACCACAGGGCTTAACTGGGAAGTGTTAGTAGTAAATGCCTTTGCTCCAAACTGTCAGGTCCAGGGCTCCAGAGTTTGCCTTGACTTAGGAAAAATAACCAGTTTTCATCCTTCTGGACTGATAGATTTAGCCCACTGTGGCCTGGCTTCAGTACAGATTGCTCTGCTAACCTGCGTGCCTTTGTCTGGTGTCTTTATTCTAATTCTTTTTTTTTCTTCACTGTTTCAGGTTTATGCAAATGGCATCCGCAACATTGACCTTCACTATATCATCCGAAAACTGGCAGCTCCAGTGATCTCCGTGCTCCTGCTGTCCCTGTGTGTACCTTACGTCATCGCTTCTGGCGTTGTTCCTCTGCTAGGTGAGTCTTGCTGGCCAAGGAGCCCCTCCAGGGTGCTTGTCTTACTGTCACATCCGGATGGCTTCTGGTAGCAAAGGCTGTTGGACTCCAGGGGCTTTATTCGTAAATACAAACCTAGCTGAAACAGTGATTTCACAATTCACCTTTTCTTAGGTTTGACTCCCTGGTAAGATTAGAAGAATCTTAAGATGTTGGTAGGTTTTTTTTTTCCTGGTAGGCAGATAATTGAGTATTGGCATTTATGTTCTTCCAAGAATAGGCAGGATCAGATTTCCTTCAAGTTGTTTTCTTACTAGAAATGTTGTGATCCTATACCTGTAAAATTAAGTAAGAGTGTTATATTTTAAAAAGTATTCTTTTTTTTATCATTTATGAGGCATTTATTAATTATTTATGTATACCTGAAAGAAATACTGCATACTTGTGTTTTCTATTCTCCATTTCAGAACAAGATTACCAAGATAGAGTCTCAGATATTTTTAAGTCAAAAGTGGATTAGAAATAAAATATATATAAAGAACGAAGTCTATACACAGCTGTGCAGCATAGGTGGTTTTAGCTCATGTTTTGGGTATGAAAGCAAGTTAGCTCATCTCAGTGGAAACAAAAGCAGATGTTGAACCATGAAAACACCAATCACTTATTTTTAGCTTGCCTCTTAATTCTTCTGTCCCCTGGTTTTTTGTCTTCTGTGCCTGATTCTTGAACAGGCAGCCGTTTGAGGGGATGTGGGCAATAGATGGGTCATGGAGGGAGTGTCAGCAAACAAGAAAAAGCAAATCCCACCATAACTATATAGACAGTCCACCCAAACTGTTCAGTCACGTACCCATAGATAAATCAACTGCTGCAGAAAAAAGAATAATCGGACTGGGGATTTAGCTCAGTGATTAGAGTGCTTGCCTTGCAAGCACAAGGCCCTGAGTTCAATCCCCGGCACCACCAAAAAAAAAAAAAAAAAAAAAGAAAGAAAGAAAAAGAATAATCCCCTGGAACACCTGTTCAGCCAGTTCTGGCCCTTGTAATCCATCTGTGGGGGCAGCGAACTCGTTGTTCCAGCATGATTAATGGAGGAGGCAAACAGCAGAGCGAGAGCAACCAATACTGAGGGACCGCAGCGGCCTGAGCCTGACACTGTACGTTGCGGGGTGGGCCTGCTGAAGCCCCACTTAAAAAGTATTCTTAGCATAAAAGAGAAACGAACTAAAGGGGAAACGCTAATTTGTGACACTTAATAGCTAGTTATCTTCTGGATTGCTACTGATGATTCCTTACAGGACATTAAACCAGTATATTTTCAAAATTATCTCAGAAATCTTTCTGTCCTTGCTGGGTATGGTGCCGCACATCTGTAATCCCAGCACTTGGGAAGCTGAGGCAGGAGGATTGCTGTGAATTCAAGGCCAGCCTGCACTATATAGCAAGACTCTGCTGAACAGTTTTTTGTTGGGTCCTCTCTAGCCTTGAAAATTTTAGGGATGAGGAAACAGGTTCTTAGAGACTGAGAATCTTACCGAAATTCTAGGTTTTTTTCAGTTTCTTTTTATTAGCTTATGTTTGTGATATGTAATAGTGACATTCATCTTGGGGAACTGGAATACACACGTATATACACCCTGTAGGAGAGGAGGATTTGGGCTCCGAGCCCCGTCCCAGAGCCCGTGACCTCTGCATAACCGCAGACTGTCGCTGTGTCTGCAGTAGTCCGGTTGAGAATAGTAACTTCTCATTTCCTTTGAAATACTTCATCTGATTTTAAAGCCACCCTTCCGCCCAAGGAAGAGTTAAAATTTAATGAGGTAAAAGTTGAAGAACAAATATTTGAGTGTTATGAAAGTACAATAAGCACAGTTTTTTGTGTTCTAAGTTGTGGTAAGCTGAAATGTATGAATGATGTGAACTACTTATGGAATCCAGAATATCTGAGCTCAGAGAAACTGCAGTGATCATCCAGTCCAGTGCCCACATTTTACAAAGTTTAAAAATGAGTGTTGAGGGCTGGGGATTTAGCTCAGCGGTTAGAGTGCTTGCGTGGCAAGCACAAGGCCCTGAGTTCAATCCCCAGCACCAAAACAACAAAAAACGAGTGTTGGGAAGGCCCATGGCTCACTCGGGCCTCAGAAGGTCGGCAGGTCTGGGCCTAGAAAGCTCAACAAAGAGGCCTGCTCTGCTGTGTGCCCCAACTCCCTCCCTAAGGGACTAACATGTTTCATTCCACTGGTACCACACATGCATGGTGTTTTATTTGTTGTTGCTGTAGCAAAGTGACCGAGAATAATCAAACCCAGTCTGAAAGCTGAACATCCCAGGTTGTGTGATCCCATCAGCCTGGCCTCATGTGGGTGGTGTCAGTGTCCCAGCAGCACTTGAGGATCACATGACGAGGCAGGAAGTCAGGGAGAGGCGGGTGCAGGCTCACCTTTGGTTCTCACAGGATCTGGAATTCACGCGGACCCCTCCCAGATGGGGCTCCCAGAACCTAATTCCCACTGACAGACCCCCCCCATACCCCTTTCTTTTTCCTTTTGGTTTTTTGAGACAGGGTCTTGCTACATAGTTCAAGCTGGCCTTGAACTCACTACATAGCTCAAGCTGGCCTCGAAACCCTGGCAATCCTCTGGCCTCTGCCTCCTGAGTGCTGGGGTTACAGGCGTGTGCCACCATGCCCAGCCCCCTGCCTTCTAAAGGTCCACCACCTCTCAGTGCCAGACACAAACCCCACAGCCAAACCATGGCAACAGAACACTTAATGTTCTCCTTTTTGATTTTACAGGTGTAACTGCCGAAATGCAAAATTTAGTCCATCGGCGGATTTATCCATTTTTACTGATGGTTGTGGTATTGATGGGAATCCTGTCCTTCCAGGTCCGCCAATTTAAGCGCCTTTATGAACATATTAAGAATGACAAGTAAGTCTAGAATCTCACTGGTACAGTGGCTTCTGTTGAGGTGTTGCCATCTCTCAGTGCTCGTGTGCATTGTGGTCTGTCGGAGGTGAGCAGCAGCTCCCACTGTGACGAGGCAGGCGCAGCAGGCTGTGCTGGCAGATGGATGTGGCACTGGAGGAGAGCGGGCTGTTGGCCAGAGCAGCAGGGATGTGATGTTGTCACACGTGGAGCTGGAGAAGACTGATTCGGGGAGGAAGCGTTGGTAACGCGCGTTCTGCGCCGCTTCTCACGAGTGTTTTGGACAGTGTATTCGGTGGTTTCAGGCGCAAGTCAAGCTCTGCATCACTCGCAGGGCCCGCAAAAACTCTTCCTGACTCAGGGTATCCAGTTACCCTGCGGAGGCTCTGGGCCCTGCAGAAAGGTCCAGAGTCCTCGGCTCCACATGGTCCTGTCAGGAGGTTAGGGGGGCCAAGGAGAGCGCCGTCCTGGACCACAGCTGGCAGAAGGCTGTGTCGTCCTGGACCACAGCTGGCGGAAGGCTGTGTCCGGGCTCCGGCGGTGGCCAGCACGTCTTGGTCTGTTGTGTCATGTGGACAGCGCCATTCACTTTCGTGCCTTTTTAGAGCGTAAATTCCATGACCACTTTGTTTACTGTGGGGACTCTTACGACTGAGCCATAGCCACAGCCCAAGAAGTAGAGTTTTAAGAGCGAAATGGGAAGTGTCCAAGACCTCCCCCAAATGCCTCTTGCTGTGCACAGATATTCTTGGAGGAGGAAGGACTGTGGCTCCAGAGGGGGTGGTGTTTCCGGCGAGGACAGTGGGTTTCCACCACGTGGCTGTCTTGCTCGTGGAGAGGTAGTGCAGATGGAGTGTGCAACAGGACTGGCCCTCAGGAGCCTTCTCCTTGCTCACTGCCTCGCCTGGGCACCTGTCCTCCCAGCCTTCGCTGAGGTCCATGCCTGGTGGCCTCTCATTTCCTTTTCCCTGCAGTCCAGTGACCTCTTCTCGGAGGAGTCTGTCCGTCTGTCCATTCTCAGTGTCTGCTCTTCAGCGTGGTGTTTGACCCTGAGTGGTGCCTGGGGGCAGACGCTGGCTGGGGGCATGAAAGAATGATAGCTCCAGAGCATCAGGTTTGGGTTTAGATTCTCATTTCTCTGCCACTCAATTACTTCTGGTTTTGGACAAATTACTTTCTCTCTTCTCTGTAAACTTTTTGTGCTCCTGGTTTTTCATTGCTGCAGTGTGGTACACATTCTCAAGATATCTTGGAATGTTTGGCGATTACGTATGTGCTAGGCTGCACCATGTGTACTCTGTCAGATAGCGTCATTGTTTAAAAAATTGTGAAATCCCAAGTTACACGAGTTTGTTAGGGAACAGTGAGGAAAGGTTGTTAATTTCAAGAGAAGAATTGGTAAGACAAGAGAGTTTAAACCCACTTCGAGGTCATGGGGCCAGAAGCATTACACACAGTGACACGTGAAGCACCTGGACAGAAGCTGCCAGATATCCCCCGAGGCTGGTGTGCCCCGGCAGAGAAGCTGGGCACCAGGGCTGGGCTGGCACAGCAGGCCGTGATCCTGGGGCCTGAATTCCTTCCCTTCCTCACACCAGCCTTGTGGCCTGGCACTCTTCCCCTCATGTCACTGAGGAGGAAGTGAGCTCCCGGCCCTGGGGCTGCCCACCATGAGTAGCCTTCTTACCCCTGCCTTTGCCGCTGCTGTGTGCACCTCAGTAGCCCACTGTCTGCGTGCTCCTCGGGCTCACTGCAGCCCTTGCACAGCTCTCCAGCTGTCACGTTTCTAGTCTCTTTCCTCAGAGTTTGCCACAGTGCTGGCTTCTAGAATGTGAGCCTTAGCAGATAAATCCCTTGCTTTCATTTACTGTCCTGTGAGGGTCTGAGCTTGTGAGGCCGCCCTAACCCACCAACTGCAGAGCACACCTCACTGCACAGCATTGGGCTTTTACCCTACATCTTGCTACAAACCCGCCTCACTTCTAGTGCCTGCCTCTGTGCTCCTCCTAGGCCCCCTTTCAGCTCCCTAACTACTGAGAGGTGAAGTAGGAGGAAGATGATGCAATCCCTGTTAAAAATGCATCTTTCTGCAGAAAGATGCTTTGTACACAATATCATGCAAGAGAGTAACCCTCCTGTGTTTCCACCTAGGTACCTTGTGGGGCAGCGCCTGGTGAACTATGAGCGGAAGTCTGGCAAACAGGGCACCTCCGCACCTCCTCTAGCATCGTCCCAAGAGTAAAGTGGTGGTTCCGACCCCTTGGCCTTCCCCTTGCCTTTACATGTCCTCTTCGTGGACTTCTCGCTTTGGAGAGCTCCCATGATCTCTCAGCGTTGTTTTTAAGTTGACTTACTTGACTTGTGTCCTCAGCATTCAGAGAGCAGCTCGTACAGCTGCGCTGCTCCTCCCTGCATCTGCCGACGTCACTGCTGTCTGAGATCTGTATATGTGTACATAGAAGTTCCTTGATACCCTAAAACCTTGGATTAAACAGAATGTGCATTGTACATCTTTAAACAAATGTATATTAATTTATTAAATCTAGTTGTCACTTTATTTTGGACCTGCTGTGATCTCGACAGGAATTGTGCCACAGAGCTGGAGTGCACGGTGTGGCTCTGGCGCCGCCTTGTGGAGCACAGTTCATGGTGTTCCTAGCGGTTCTCACTCGGCAGCTGTACTTTCTGTCTGTCTGTCTGGGCCATTCCCACCTTACGGAAAGTGAAAGGAAGCAGGCAGACGTCAGCAGTGGAGTGTCTGTGGTAAGAAGAAGTGAACTGTGCACCTCATTGTCTGTCGTTTTGGGAAGTTATTTCGTATAACACCAAAGTTGTACATTTTCTACTGCCTGATTTTTTTCATGTGTCTGTGTTTGTAATATTGTATAGTATCTTGTGCTAGGTGAGGAAATTATTTTTAATTTTGATAATTTAATATTCCTAGTGATCAGCGTTGGGTGTTGGGTTTTTGTGCTTGTTAGGGGCATGTCTATACTTAGGGAAAAAGGCAAAAAAGGTACAGATGAAGACTTTTATTAGTTCCCCATGTCTGTCTTCTACACAGCTCTTTTTGGCTAAGTGTTATGCAAGACCATAAGTCTTAGGGAGGAACATCACCAACAACACTGCATCCTCCCAGGTGTTGGACGTGCTGAGAGGTTTGTCAGGCAGATGTGGTTGTGGTCTTGGATGAGCAGCGTTAGAGAAGACTGCATAGAATGCCTAGTCCTGCTAGGCGGTGCATCATGGTGTGAGGGCAGTGAGCACATTGTTCCTACGTTTTCATCAGCAAATCTCTAGTTTCCAAAGCTTTTTGTTTACAGAATAAAACTGTAAAGGAAGCTGACTGAGCTGGCCTTTTAACATAGGAATGTATTTCACTGCAAGCTTGCTGTAAAAAGTCTCAGAGAACTGAACACTTAAAAACCCAATTTTCCCTTATAACCAAAGTGTCAGGTTTGAAGTTCAGAGCTTGGTTGGTCACATGATCCAAGTATTTAATGGTAGTGGTACATCATAAGGGTAGTGTTTGCTTTTGAGTGACAATTTAAAAATTCTCATAGAAGTGGACAGTGTAGGTCTAGAAACTATAAAAGAATTTCCATATAGTATTAAAAACCCATAGATTAAAATCTGAGAGTTTTTTTAAAATATGAAAGTCAGCAAACATAAGCTACCAAAATCAAGAGCAACCTACTCTGATGGTTTTATTTCTTAGTAGTTTTTCCCTAAGTGGTAAGAAAATAAATTTATTTTAAAACATCAGTATAAACAAAAGAAATGCTCGACAGCAGCTGGGGATTTGGCTTAGCAGTTAGAGTGCTCGCATAGCAAGCACAAGGCCCTGAGTTCGATCCCCGGCACCAAAAAAAGAAAAAAGAACAAAAGAAATGCTCGACAAAGAATTCAGTATTAACACCCTTTGGCACTTTGTAGTAACCCCTTCTCTTATTTTGCTAGCCCTACTGATACTCAGAAATACAGTCTACTGAAAAAATTTGGAGCATTTCAAAGTATAATGTCACCTGTCATGGTGTATGTCTACATAATTATTCTTTTCATGAGAAAAATACTACATTGGGGGTGCAAGTTGGTCATATAATTTAGGTTTGTTTTTAATTTTCAGAGAATTTGTAGGTCTTGGTATAAAGTCATTAGAACACATTGTTTTACAGATCTAGGCAGATACCACGGAAGGCTAAAGATTGTTAATCCTGTGAAATTTTAAATGAATCTTACGTTTTGTAAAAAAAAAAAAAAAAAAAAAAAAAAACCCCAAAAAAACCATGTGTGTGTGGCCAAAAATTACCCTTGTTTCCCCTGGCAGGTAACTTTAAATTGTCTTTCTAAGGACACCCTGACCCCTTTCAGCTGTGCTCTGTCCTGTTGTTTTCAGTAAGAGACCCTTTCTGAGGAAAGGAGTCCTGTCATATTTGCTTGGATGGCATCCAGGCTTTATTATTAACAAATAATTACAAATATTTTAAACCCATAGTTCATAAAGGATTAGTTTTGCTGCCCTTCACATACAATTTTTTAAAAATTATAGTGTAGTTTCTCTTCATTTTACATTGCGCTGAAACAGTCTTCAAGGAAGACCTTGTTGCTTTATCTTTTACTATTTGTAAGTTGAAGACAAATCAAGATTTGAGGTTAGTCTTACATGGTCAGTTATCAGGTGGTCTTAGTACAAAATGTGCATTTGTTCATTATTAGCAAATTATGTTTGGTTTTTAAACTATAAAGTGCTAATAGTTGAGATGAAAACTGAAGAAAAATGCCAATGTGAAGTTTGTGTATAGCTAGCCTTTAAAAAGCTCCATGTTTTTAGCACCCCTCCCCACCTTGTTCTTTGGAGAAATGAAGAAGATGGGGGCATCTCAATTCCAGGTGTAAACAAGTAATTTTTATTTTGACATTTAATACAACTCTTGTTACTGTGGAAGCTTGTCTTGTGTTTTTTCTTTCCCTCATACAAATGATAGAGAATAACTTACATCATCACTTGATTTGATCCTAGATGCATCATTCTGTGTTTGCAAAATGCTTCTATTAAAGTGTTATTCTTGAATTTAGGTTGAATTAATGACTTTTTAAAACAAAAGAAACACTGGACATTTCTACACTGTATTGTGTTTGCAAACACACACAGGATACTAGTGTCAAAAGAACACTGGTACTTTTTAAAACTTTGCTAGTCAGCCACTTGATTTTACTTTCAGAATTGAAAATATTAAGCTATTTACTGATACTTTTTTTACACTGTAAAATTCAGTGGTTATGTTTAAAATCCTCCTTTGGAATGTTACTTAGTCATCATGAAGAGAAGACAAAACTAGCGTGTTTCACCACCGAAGTATTGTGCAGGCCTCAGTGTGGAGATTCTCCACGGTCCAGCCGTCTTGTATCTACCCACAGAATTTGCCCTGTCAGTCAGATGTTTGCTTCCAACTTACTGCTGGTGTGTGTCAGCTTTTTAAACAACCGTCATGAGTAAGGGCTCCTTTCAGCTATCCCTGATGGCATCTTGGGCATCAGTGTAACATAAAGATATATATCCCTATTTTGTATGAGTGCCTCATTTTGTAGTCATGAAAGTAATAAAACACTGTAGATGAAGATACGGTAACTACCGCCTAGGAATGACTGTGGTAGAAGCTGCATAGATCACTTAGGCAATTGGGATGTCAGTTTTCTATTAAACATCTTAGATACCTAGACCAATTTTGTGTGTATACATTAAAAATGTTCCCTTTTTTATGTGGTCATGTGTTGCCTTCTGAGTCGAAAGAACGAAACTGAATAAAGTGGATGTTAGTTGTAGCCTAGTTTGTTTTTTGGCTTGTTTCTGTTTTGTGGCGAGGTTGTCTTCAGGTCACAGGACTGTGAAGCTAGGTATGTTGCAGCCCAGCCGTTGGGGACGCTGAGGCAGTGGAGTTGCTCAGGTCTGGGCTCAGAAGCCTGGGCAACACAGGGAGACTGTGTCTCCAAGATGGAGCAAAGGGAATGTGTGCTACTTGTCAGCACCTGTAGGTACTCCGAATATTTTTAATATAATAATGTAAGAAATAAAACTCTAGTTCCATGTGATGTAGCCCCTACCTCTGTTTTAAATACTTCTAGAAGTAGAGTTGCAGAGAACACGTTTCCTTTTCCTCAGCAGAAAGGCTGGAGCCCCCCGAGTGCCCATCAGCAAGATGCCACCCACTTCCTGTACCTCCTCTACAAGATCGGAAAGCAGAGCTTCCCCAGGCTTCTTTCAGGTGGAGACTTTGACAACGGAACCAAATCAGATGCTGTTCTATGTGGTTGACCGTATGTCTCCGAGAAGAGAGAATGAAATAAGGTTTTTCCCTCCCACGTGTCCCCAGTGAAAAAATCCTTTTGTTCGGAGACTGATTTTAACTTTTATCCTTGTTTCTAGGATCAGCATTTTTTCAAAAACTTTCAATATTTCTGTACATTTTCCCCCTGAATCAAGTGCATTTTTAGTTATTTTTTAATTGCAGGAGTGGGGGGTGATATATGAACCAGAGACATCTTTAATCTGCGAAGTGGAACATTTTTGTCAAAGGAAGTTCATGGTGAGGCTCAGAAATTTCCACGCCCCTTGGGTTTGCGGTCAGGCACTGCACAGGTGCAGTAACGGGAGCACTGGTGAAGCCAGCCGAGGAGGGCCCAGCCCACCCGCCTGCTGTTTCTGGCGGCCGTTTTGTTTCTTGCACTGTACTTGGTATGACAGTGGAATGAGACATGATGTTCACCTTGAGCTCCAAGAACACAGAGTGAGCCACACTGGTGTAGCGATGTGAGTAGAATGTGTGGAGGACGCAGAGAAAGGGCTCACAGGGAGCCTGTGGCACCCCAGCTGCTCGCTTACTCCCACAGTCCTGATCCCTCGGCGCAGTGCTCCCCTGAACTATATGGAAGCATTGTTTAAGCATCATCTTTTAGGATAACGTCTTCCTTACATACATAGCTGTACCCAAGTAGTTCTACTTTTCCTCTTTGCCAGTTAACTTCTTTAGGATGCCTCAAGCAAGGCCTCTTCCCCAGGAGCCCCGTTTGTTCTTGCGTTTGCTTTCTGCTCAGTCTGCTTAGCTCTCCTGCCAACATCTGTGAGGCTGATGGAGCAGAGGAGTCCAGAAACCAACATACATGTAGACAGCCAGTTTGTACGGACACCTTGAAAACATGATCTGAGGTAACTGGATACCAAGCGTAAAGTTAAAAAATGGATCCACCCCACATACAAGAACAACCTAAAATAGATTAGTCTGAATGTGTAGTCCCAAACTATCATTGCTAGAAAACAACAAAGGAAAAGGTGTTCAATCTGGGGGTGGGGTGCTGGGGATGTAGCTCAGTGGTAGAGCAAAGTACAAGGCCCTGAGTTCAATCCCCACCCCTAGACCCCCACAAAGAAAAAAAACTTGGATTAGGCAAGGTTGTTAAGAAAAACATTGGTAAATTGTACTCGATCAAAATTGGAAACCTCTTCGAAAGAGACTTGAGAACAAAAAGACCATACTGTGGCAGAAAATATTTGCAAAGCATTGCTGTTGAAGGACATGCATCCAGAATACAGAAAACCCAAAACCGATTAAATCTACCATCTGCCCATTTTAAAAGTGGGCAAAATACTGAAACGGACCCTTCATTTCAGTTTCAAAGAGGATCTTCATTTCAAAGAGGATCTTCACATGGCAAATAAGCACACGAGATACTCAGCACAATTCCTAGAAAATGTAAAAACCATAATGAAGTACCACTCTATGCCTCTTAGAAGAATGGCTGAAACTAAAAATACTGACCATAAAACCCTGTGTGGGTTCGGATGTGGAGGGACCGGAACTCACTGCTGGGGGAATATACAACAGTGCGGTTACTCTGGAGACACCAGCAGTTTCCTCCCTACTTCACACCCCTGGTTACTTGCCAGGAGGAGAGCATGTGCCCACGTGAAGACTTGCCGGGAGGATCCCCGTCTCCACTGGCAGGTAAGTGGGTATGCAGCTTAGGATTATCCGTGCAGTGGCTGGGTGCGCCCCACAAAAGAGGACCTCACCGCATGCAACATAGATGCATCTCAACATAATCACTGACAAAGACCAAAAAAGTGCTGTGTGTTTTCTTCTATATAAATGAGAAAACTCGGAGAAATCTGGAAAGATCAGTGGAGATGGGGGACACGGAGGGAGTTGGATTGCAAAGGGACATGAAGGAATGGGGACGGATGTGTTCAGTTCTGGTCTGACATGTATACATAAGTCAAAACTCGGGAAACCGTATACTTTAAATTTGTGCAGTTTGCTGTAGGTTATGCCTTCGTTTAAAAGTAATGCTCTGTTCCTGCCTGCTCTTTTAAGTGAACTGTCTGATGCTTTCCCTTTCCTCGCCTCCTCCCTCCTTGCTTCTAATACTTTTATTCCCCTGCCACAGAGAAGACAGAAGCAGTCCAGAGGGAACTTTCACAGGTTCACACCATCACATTACCGACCTCTGGCCTGCACCTGTGTCCACGTGCACACCGCTGCAGCCCCGTGTGGTGGGATGCCACTGACCTGCGCAGGCTGGGTGTCCCCTGCAGGGCACGGCTGCTTCAGCAGCTCGCACGGGCTCTGCCTCACAGGTGTTTGGTGTCGCAGTTCTGCCCCCGCCTTCCTACATGGTATCTTCTCTCCTGGGTTGGTCCCATCAACATTCACCATCGCTGTGATTTCTTCCGCTGACAAAGCGCTACTTCACTTTCTCCATCAACTGCTCAGTGTCACTTCCCTCTTCAGCGTATTGCCTTCAAAGAGCTATCCGTACTCCTTGCTCCACTATTCTGCTGAAATTGTCTTGTAAAGATCTCAGTTCTCATCTTCTCTCTTCTGACACTGATTTCCTCTCTCCATGGAAACCATTTCCTTAGCTGCCGGAACTCTGCACTCCTAACTTTCTACCTGCCTGTGTAGACTCTGCTTCTTAAACTTGGCTGGCTCCACCATTTTCCCAGTTGTTACAAGCCCCAGGGCTCTCGGTCAAAGCACAACCTGGAATTTCCTCTACTCCTGATGTGGTTGTTGCCGGAGATGCCCCCCAGAGGCTCACTGCCAGGAAGGCTTGGTTGCCAGCTGAGGGGCTTTTGGAAGGCGACTGGGTCATGCGGACTTTAACTCAGTGAGCTCATTGGGAGGGACTGACTGGAGCCAGCAGGTCATAGGGTGACGGAGAATGGTGCATCTGGTACCCAGCCCTTCTCCAGCTCCTCCCCGCCTCTCTGCTTCTGGGCCACCATAAGGCAAGCAGCTTTCCTCCACCACGCCCTTCTGCTGTGATGTTCTGCCTGGCTACAGGGCTCAAAGCAATGGGCCAGCTGGCCAGGGACTGAACA